>PVKU01002242.1:138784-239082 GCA_004027475.1 Anoura caudifer | reverse complement strand
ATGGTAGGTAGAAAATAGACAGGGGGAGGGCAAGAGTAGTGTGGGAAATGTAGAAGCTAAAGAACTTATGACACATGGGCATGAACTAAAGGGGGGAATGTGGGTGGGAGGGGTGTGCAGGGTGGAGGGTAATGAAGGGGGGAAAATGGGACAACTGTAATAGCATAATCAATAAAATATAATTAAAAAAAAAAAGACTAATGGGGCCAATACTTATAAGGTCGGATGATGAAGTAACTAAATAGAAATCCTCAAAATCACTAAAGGCCAAAGGTACTCTGGAAAGAGATTTTTCTTTCAGTAACAAGTTCTTGACATGATAATTCCCACTATTCCACAATAATTTTGGGCTATATTCCCCAAAACTCGGTAATCTGAAAGGGATAGGAATGCATGACTTCACAGGATGCAGTTAAGAGGGTTTCTGCGTAGCTTATCAAAACGTAAGGAGCGGTGTGGTCTGCAAGGCCCAGAAAGTCCAGAATGAAGTCATCACGTCTTCCAGAAAGACTTCTGTAGAGGCAATTGGCTATAACTTTGAATAATTATATCTTAAAAGAGTAGATGTTCTTAAACAGTCTCACCACTCAGAAAAACTGGCTATGATATGACGTGGCACAAGCGTTACCTAGTGCTATCGTGGTAACTAACTTTAAAATACGTAAGTACACCAAGTCATCACATCACACGCCTTAAACTTGCACAACGTTTTATGTCAATCGTAGCACAATAAAGCTGGACAAAATTTTAAAATATAAAAATTTAAAAGTTTTTTTCTTCTATATTGTTATTGATTTTTTTTTTCTTAACCAAACTTACTAACTAGAGTTTGATTTGGTGGGTTTAAGAATTATTTTTCCTGCATTAAATACGGATGAGCATCTCGGGCCCATTTAAGATTCAGCCAAAATTGTGAACTATTTTTCCAACATTTGGGATTGGGCAGAAAAAAAATATTTTATTCAGTAACATTCAGCTTACTTTTTTAACTGTTGTGTGTTTTAAGGGGAATTTAATCCATGTGTTTCTGATCCATTTACCACGTACCAGTCAGGCTGGGTTTTGTTGCCACTTTTGGTAGGAGAGCTGTCCAAGGGGTATATTCAGAGACTTTGACAAACTTCTTTAAAAAAACAGGAAGGCTCACAGAACTCAGATTTACTCATCATGCTGTGCTGGTCTCTGGTGGGTCGGAGAAAGAAAGGCAGTTCCTCACGTCAGGAGTAGGGAGGAAAAGAGCCAAACATAAATGTCCTAGCAATCTGGAAAATGATTATTTATGATTAGGTACACAGTGAAGAAAAGGGAAAATGAGTGAGTAGAAGAGAAAAACAGAGGGAGGAAAAAAAGAGGGATGTTTCTGGAAAAGTTAAACAGTATATAATTTCCTTTGTGCTCCCGGAGGACTCTTGGCCATAGGTCTTACAGGTACATGTACCCTAAAGAGCTAATCCCTGAGAGTGTTCCCCATCCCTTCACAAATTTGGAATAGACGGATTTCATCTATACTATGGCCACTTGTAAAAAACTGTTTAAATTAAGCAATAAACATTACTTATTCTATTCCTATCATTCATGCAATATATTAATTTATAGAAACTTTTAAAAGTCACTATTGTCACATGTCTTCATTTTAAGTTTTGTTTTACTTTAAATTTAAGCTTTTTTGCATTGCTAATCCTATTTTGGAAACTAGAAGTGCTAGTTTAAAATAAAAGGTATTGCATTATTTAATATTTAATATAACTTTTATGTACAGTTTTATACAGGTGTGTGGCTATCTGTGTATAAAACTCTTGGCATCAAAACCACTTAGTTTCAGAACTTTATTCTTTCTATCATTAATATTGCAGCTATATAAATTGAGTTAAATATAAAAATACCATGCCCAAGTCATAAAAAATTTATAGAATTGTATAACTAAATTCTGTTAGCCATTAAACAAATATGTATTGAACACTTTCTGTGTGCACAGTATTGTGATGAAGAATTAATATACTGAGGCACAGCTAAGTCCCTGAGCTTAAGTGTTGAACAGTTAGAATACAACTTTAGAAAATGAGAACTAAGATGATATGAGACTTCCAGTTCACATTTTTTAATAGCAATATAATCCATGTTTTCTTTAATAGTGTAAGAAACCTGCTTTGAAAGCATCCCTCCACTTTAGATTTGCTTAATTGAATTTTTAAAAAATTCCCAAGCGCTATAGCTCTAGATGCCAGTATCTTAAGAAACTTCTCTTAATTTACATCAAACTTTTTTTTTCTATTGAACTTATTGAGGTGGCATTGGTTAATTAAGACATACAGGTTTCAAGCGTAAAGTTCCATAACACATTATCTGCATTTTACATCATGCTATCTTTTTGCCACCATTTATCACCGCCCCCCCCCTTGCCTTCTTCCATCTTCTCCTACTCCCCTTTCCCTCCAGCAATCACCATACTGTGGTCTGAATCTATTTTTTTCTTAATCCCTACCCTTTCTCATCAAGACCCCCAAACTCCTCATCTTTGATTCTGTTTAGTTTGTTAATTTATTTTGTTCATTCGATTCCACATGTAAGTGAAATCAGATGGTACTTGTTTGTCTCTGACTGGCTTATTTCACTTAACTAATACTCTTCAGGCCCATCCATGCTGTTGCAAAAGGTAAGATTTTGAGATTTTTCATGGCCAAATAGTATTCCATTGTGTAAATGAACCACAGCTTTTTTTATCCACTCATCTACTGATGAGCACTTAGACTGCTTCCATACCATGGGTATTGTAAATAATGCTGCAATGAACATACCTTCCAATGAGATGCAAAAATTCTAATTGTAATGTCCAGTGGACATTATTGGACAGACGTTTCTGTTGTGTCTGACTAAGTTTATTATTCTCTTTGTCTTGAAACTTTGACTCCAGCTTTCCATCACACAACTCTACCTCTCTGTCTTTATTTACTTATCTCGTTTGAGTACTCTTTCTTGGCCTATTCCATGAATTTTGTCATCATTCTTTATTTCTTAAATGTGGATATTCCTCAAGATCTGCCATCAACCCCCATTTCTCTCACCTCTTGCGGCTCCTTGAGGGAATCAACTTTCAGAATGTTCATTGTCACCAGAAGGAGTAGCTCTCTCTAGTAGTCCTGGTGGCATTATGTCAATTATGCTCCAATATCTCTCTAGCTCTGAATTGGTCCCAGAAGCTGCTGGTCATCTTCATCTGGCTGGCCTACAAAAACTTTCAGTTTCATGTACTGTCCTAAATCCTTTGGAATAAGTCAGAATATCAACAAATAACTGAAAGGAAAATGACCAATGAGTAACTTATTACTATCTCTCCCTCAAACCTTCTTCTCTCTAAGTTTTTGGCTCAATTGAAATCACACCATTCATCCAGTCACCCAATGTGGAAATTGGGGCTGAGTTCCCACCCTTGAGTCTTTTCTTTCCTTTGACTCTCATATCAAAAATATTTAAACTACTATCCACTTTAACTTGTCAATAACCTTGAATAATTTCTTCATCTCCATAACTACATATACTTCTTAATCCAAGCCCTAGATTATGGCAATGGTCTCTTACTTCTAGGACTATATATTCAGGTCCAACTTCTCATAGTGGACAAAAGAATGCATTCGAATTTTATTCCAATCACTTCAATTCCCTAACAAAACTTGATCTATTTCTTTGTCATAATCTTACATGACCCTATGCCTCATGTTTTGCTCTCCCACAATACTTAGTTGTTTATAAGTACACTGATATGCTATATGCTGTTTATCCTGCCATTGTTTTTACTGTCTTACCCCTCTCCTTGAAATGTTCCTATTCCCTTCACCTGGTTAACTGATACTAATATTTTAAGACTTTTCTTGAGTATTACCTACTCCAAGGAGCTTTTCTTGTTCTCTACCCATACCTCTTGTTGGACAGGGTAACCTTCTCTCAAATTCCATAGTAACCCTATGTCCTCACTAGATTTGTAATTTTACATTGTAATTATCTGCTTATGTCTGTCATTGAGTGAAAGCACTCCATTTATTTTAATGTCCAGCACTTAACTTAGTATCCATCATACAGAGGCACATAATAACTAATTTTGTTATGATAAGAGTTAATTTGAGTCTTAAATTATGAGCAGAATTGGGATCATTGCAACAAAAGAGGGAGTCCAATGAAAATAAGACTTTGAGATAAGATTCAGACCCAAAAAGGTCCCAGGAAGATTTCTGGAGCGAATAGTCAGCCTATACTTATTGGAGTTGGAAGTTCATGTATATGTGTATTGGTGTAGTGGGTGAGGAGGCATCTACCTGCAGGCTGAGCAGATAGACAGGGGAAAATACGAAAGTGCTGAAGAGTAGAAATTTTGATATTGAAGACGACACAGAGGCATCGTTTTTTCAATGAGGAAACAACATAACAAGAGGAGAGTGTTAAGAAAATACCTTCAGCAATAGTAGTTTAATAGATTAGAGCAGGAAACAGAATAAATTAGTACAAAAATACAGTAGCACAGGAATAAAATGATAATTATTTGGGCAAGAATAATGGCACTGAAAATAGTAAGGAAGGAGTATCTCTGTCAAAACATTCTAGAAAAGATTACTATGGTGACTAAATAAACGGTAGGTCCAGGGAGAGAACTGTGAGGTCAGGGGTAATGTTAATTTTGTTCAACACTGTAAATTCACTGCTTATCACTAATCTTGGACTAGAATAACTGGTGAATAAATGGTTTTTCAGTAAAAGTATATATCTCTTTCACATGCACTTCTTCCTTGAGAGAATAGCATGAACTGTTTTGTTTGCTTTTGGTTTTTTTTTTTTATTTTGTTTTATTTTCGTACTTCCACCAGCACTGAGGCAATGATCTGAGTAATGGAGTTAGAGTAATGATGTGACTTTGTTGTTGCTTAGGTCACATTTGTTTTCTTCAGATTGTTTCCCCAGAATCTCATGCCGTAGCACAATGAATGCTATTGTTTTGAAATCGGCTTTAGAACTTTGATCTCATGCTATAAATATGCTTTCATTGCAACAAGCAACACATCCAACAATAACCACATCACCTGCTTATCCGTAGGATTTATGTATGTTTAATTAATAATGGAGAACAAATGTCACCATCATTGCTGCAGGCTAAACAGAGGACAATTATGCCATCTTATTTTTCTGCTGGAGGGATATATGAAGCTTTCAGAGAAGGTTATTAAAAATTCAGATAATTAAACTTTTATTTTTTGCACATGAAAACGATTTATTTTTTAAAACAATTAGCATAAGTTACTTGTGTATTCAAAATCAATTGAACAAAGAAACCTTCCTAACATGCAAAGGTATACGCTTATGTTCAGGCATATAAACCGCAACGCTGTTAACAAAAGCGAAAGTCTGGAGATTACTTAAGTATCCATCAAAAATCATGATGCACTTTAGGCAGAATTCTAAACAATTATTTTTTAAAATAAACTATAACAATATATACATTGATAAGGGAAAAATTGCAAATTTATTGGGTACTATGTTAAATAGAAGGCAATTTATGTGACCAACAAACACATATCATGTGACTATATGTTTTACATACAGACACATTATACCACTATTGACATTAAAGTTACCTGCAAACATTCCTTAAAAAGTGTAACAATAGTTAATTCTGGTGTTATTTTAAGCGCTTTAAAACAGTTTACAACAACTATGGATTAATTGACAGAAAACAATAGAAAAGTTCCTCAATGTTATCTGAGTTTTACTGTGGATTCTCCTGACATATTAACTTTAAGAAATTAGTATTAGAAGCAAAATAAAAGAATAACTTTTATGCCCAGGTGGTCGCTGGATGTAAGAGAGACTATAAGGGGGATAAAAGGTAAAGGGTAAAAATGCAATAAAAAATAAACTACATTAAAAATGTTTTCAATCATATAAACATGTCATAGAGATAAACCCAGCTTTACATTACTTTGATGTCAATTTATTTATTTTCAAAAGTTTACTTTTTATCTATTTTTATTTTCTAAATATTATTTTTAATTGAAGTTGATATTTAATATTGTTTTATATTAGTTTTAGGTGTGGAATCGGGCAGGGGTGTCCAACCTGTGGCCTGTGGGCCATATGCAGCCTAGAATGGCTATGAATGCAGCCCAACATGAAATCGTAAATTTACTTAAACAGTTATGAGATGTTTTTGTGATTATGTGTCACAATGTATTTGACGTATGGGCAAAGACAAGTCTTCTTCCAGTGTGGCTCAGGGACACCAAAAGTTTGAACACCCCTGAAATTTGTCAAGTGATTCCCTGGAAAATGTAAGTACCTAATGCAGACACCGGCCCGCAGTGTCCACGTCATCATGGATGAAATGAGACATTCACACGGATTACCGAGTCCAGTGGAGGAAATGGGACAGCATGGCTTTGCTCTCAAGGGGAGCAAAAGCTGCGGCCTCCACCACAACAGGCCTTTATTGAGTTTCTGCTCACACTACATGATGGTCCTCATTTACTGTGCACAGGTCGACTTTAGGTGGTTACCTTTTACGGACAACAAAGGAGCCAATGCCACTAATCACATCACAGAAGAAGGGTATTAGCAAATGAAAAGGCAAAAGTGGTTGAGCCAGTTACACTCATCCTAGGAAGGTTTAGCATGGATTTTAGGAAGTTACAATAAGCACTTTCTGTCCCAATCCAGGGTGAGGGAGTTTTAGCAAAAGCAAGACTCAAAGAGGCTCAGGTATATTGCAAACTGGTTACCCATAAGAGAACCTATCTGTGGGCGTGGGTCCTGTGCATCTCTGAGTGGGAGCTGAGCCCACGCCCCCCAGAAGGGTCTCCCACAAGTACCCTCATGGGACTATACATAGTCACCACAATATTACTGACTGTATTCTCTGTGCTGTACTTCACATCATCATGACAATTTTGTAACTACCAATTCGTGCTTAATCCCTTCACCTTTCCACCTAGTCCTCTAACCCTACTCCCATATGACAACACTCAGTTTGCTCTCTGTATCTATAACTCTCTTTGTGTTCAGTTTGTTCATTCATTTCGTTCTTTAGATTCCTCATATCTGTGAAATCATATGGAATTTGCCTTACTCTGTCTGACTTATTACATTTAGCATAATACTTGGGACCATCCATCCTTTTTAACAGCATAGTAACATCGCACTGTATGCATGTACCACTACTTTTGTATCCACTAGTTTATTGAGGGGCACTTAGGTTATTTCTGTATCTGGGCTATTATAAGTAATGCTACAATGAACGTAGGGGTGCATCTATCTCTTCAGATTACTGTTATAGGTATCTTCACGTATATCTCAGAGATGGAATTGCTGGGTCATAAGTTCTATTTTTAAATTTTGAGTTCACCTTGTTTGGGACTCTGCACTCTTGGACTTTTATATCTATTTTCTTTGTCAGGCTAAAAAAGTTTTCAGTCACTATTTCTTCATGTTTTTAATTTAAAAAAAATTCTCACCCAAAAATATGTTTATTGAGTTCGGAGAAAAGGAACAGAAAGAGAAAGAGAGAGAAACATTGCTTGGTTGACTCCGATCCACACCCCAACTGGGGATTGAACCTAGGTATACGTACACACTGACCAGGAATTGAACCTGCAACCTTTTGATATATGAGGTGATGCTCCAACCAACTGTGCCACCCAGCCAGAGCTCAGATAGATTTTCAATTTCTTCTTCACTCTTTTCTTCTGGTAACTCTATGATGTAAATATTGTTATACTTGATGTTATTCCATAGTCACCTTAAACTATTTTTGATAAAAACATTTTTTTTTAACTTTTGCTATTCTGATTTGGTATTTTCTGCTACCTTATATTTTAAGGTTGATTAAAATATAATTTCGCTGATTATATTTTGCTGACTTGACCCTTTGCTTCATCTAACCTGCTGAACCCTGTGCTGCATTTTTCATTTCAATTATTGTACCCTCACGTTTTATTGGTTATTTTTTATGTTTTTTACCTCCATTTTTATGTTTTCTATCTTTTTGTTGAGGTTCTCATTGAGCATCCCTATAACCAGTGTTTTGAACGTTCACCTGGGGGATGGCTTTCCTCCACTTTGTTTAGCCGGGGGCTCCAGGTGAATCTCTTGTGTGGGTTGTCTGTGCTCTCCTCTTGAAGCTGAGCTTTTATTGCTATTGGCTTCACAGTGGAAAGGACTGAACCTCAGCTGATTAGCAAGCGTTTTAATCTTAAATAGCTGTTGTATGTTATCAAATGCTTTTTCTGCATCTGTTGATAAGCTCATATGATTTTTATCCTCTGTTTTGTTAATGTGTATATTACATTGATCAATTTGCATGTGTTGAACCATGCCTGTGCCCCTGGAATAAACTTCACTTAATGGTGATGTACTATTTATTTTTAAAGATTTTATTTATTTATTTTTAGAGAGAGGCAAAGGGAAGGAGAAAGCGAGGGAGAAAAACATCAATGTGTGATTACCTCTCTCATGCCCATTAGTGGGGGCCTGGCCTGCGACCCAGGTATGTGCCCTGACTGGGAATCAAACTGGCAACCCTTTGGTTCGCAGGCCCGCACTCAATCCACTGAGCTACACCAGCCAGGATGTGATGTATTATTTTTTAACATATTGTTACATTCAATTTGATGGTATTTTATTTAGGATTTTTGCATCTGTGTTTATCAGATACCCTTGTATGCATTTTTTTGTGTAGTATCCTTTACCTTTGGTATCAGGGTTATGTTGGCCTCATACCATATTTTGTCATGTATAATGCACGCCATGTTATTACACCCATGGTATGTAATCATTATACCCATGTATAATGCACATCCTCATTTTCCACTCAAAACTTTGGGCAAAAAGCGCACATGGTACACAGCAAAATATGGTAGTCTTTCATGGTATTCTAGCATGATCCTTTGGATTTCTGTGAGTTTTGTAGTAACTTTTCCTGCCTCATTTCTCATTTTGTTTGAGTCTTTCTTTTCTTCCTTAGAGATTCTAACCAGTGGTTAGTCAATTTTATCAATATTTTCTAAGAACCAGCACTTTACTGCATTAATAAAAAATTAATGCAGTATTCCTATATACTAACATTCCTATATAATAACAATGAAATTTCAGAAAAACATATAAAAAACAATTCCTTTCGCAGTTACAACAAAAAGAATAAAATACCTAGGAATAAAACTTAACAAAGTATGTGAAAGACCTATACAGTGAGAACTACAAATCATTATTAAAAGAAATAGAAAGAAGCACAATAAAATGGAAAAATGCTCCATGTTCATGGACTGGAAGAATCAACAGTTAAAATGTCCATATTACCCAAAGCAATACACAGATTTAATGTAATTCCCAGAAAAATCTCAATGTTATCTTTTAAAGAAATAGAACAAAAAAAGTCATCAGATTTGTATGGAACCACATAAGACCCCATTCAGCCAAAACAATCCTGAGGAAAGAAAGAAGAAAACTGGAGGCATCACACTCCCTGATTTCAAATTATTCTATATGGTCTTGATACTCAGAACAGCATGGTATTGGCAGAAAAACAGACACAAATACCAATGGAACAAAATTTGAGGACCCAGAAATAAATCCACATGCATGTAGGGAAATAATTTTTTACAAAAGAGGCAAAAACAGGCAATGGGGAAAAAAACTTTTTAGTAAACGGTGCTAAAAAAATTGGAAAGCCACATGCAAAAGATTGAAACTAGACTACAGCTTATCCCTATACACAAAAATTAACTCAAAATGTATCAAAGATCTAAATAGACCCAAATATAAATAGAAGAAAGCATAGATACTAAGCTTTTGGACCCTGGTCTTAGAAAAGAGTTTATAAATTTGACCACAAAGGAAAGAGATGGAAAGGAAAAATAAATGAAGGGGATTGTAATAAACTAAAAAGCTTCTGCACAGCAAAATAAACCACCAACAAAACAAAAAGGCAACCAATTGAAAGGAAGAAGATATTTTCAAACAACAATTCTGACAGTATTTAATATCCAAAATATATAAAGAACTCATACAACTCAACACTAAACAAACAATCTAATTAAAAAATAGGCAGAAGACCTGAATAGACACTTCTCCCAAGAAGACATAAAAGCAGCTAACAGATATATGAAAAGATGCTCAACTTCTTTAGCTATCAGGGAAATGTAAATCAAAACTATAATGGCTATTGTCAAGAAGATAAGTAATAACAAGTATTGGAGAGGTTGTGGAGAAATTAAACCCTCATTCACTGCTGGTACTGCCATATGGAAAAACAGTATGGAGGTTCCATAAAAAGTTAAGAATAGAGTTACCATATGACCCAGCAACCCCTCTTCTGGGTATCCAGCAAAAAAATTGAAAACATTTATTAGCAAATTCACCCTTAAGTTCCATTGAAGCCATTATTCATAGTGGCCAAGAAATGGAAACAACCAAGTGCTTTGACTGATGATTGGATAAAGAAGATGTTGTACATATACACAATGGAATAGTACTCAACCATAAGAAAAGATGAAATACTGCCATTTGCAACCTCATGGATGAACTTTGAGAATCATATGTTAAGCAAAGTAAGTTAGAAAAATTTAAGACCATATGATTTCACTGATATGTAGGATATAAAACTAAAAGCAACAAAATGAACAAACAATAAAAACTCAGGCACAGACAACAGTATAGTGGTTACTGGAGAGAAGGGGGATGGAGATTCAATAAAGGATAAAAATGTCACCCTGGCTGGTGTAGCTCAGTGGATTGAGCGTGGGCCTGTGAACCAAAGGATTGCGGTTCAATTCCCAGTCAGGGCACATGCCTGGGTTGCAGGCCAGTTCCCAGCAGGGGATGCATGAGAGGCAACCATACATTGATATTTCTGTCCCTTTCTCCTTCCCTTCCCCTCTAAAGATAAAATAAATAAAATCTTTTTAAAAAAGTCACATATATGGTGATGGAGAAAGTATTGGCATTGGGTGGTAGGCAAGCAATGCAAAAATACAGATGATACATCATAGAATTGTATGCTTGAAACCTATGTTATCTTATTAACCAATGTCACCCCAGTAAATTTAGTTTAGAAAATGACTAAGAAACTGTGAGGAGTATTACTCTGAACAACGGACCAATCTGCAACAGCCTATAAAATCCTAGTCTCCCCAACTTAAATATTAAAACAAAACAAGTACAAATGCCATTAAACAAACTAAAAGCCTTCCCCTTTTTTGGTGTTTGTCATCGTATTTTCACCATTAACTTTTGTTTCACAGATGTGTCACTTACGAACACTACTGTGCATGAAGGTGCTGTGCTAACGTACTCTAGATGTTAGGCAGGGTCATTTGTCTCGTGACCAGCCTTGACTCCCAGGTGCCTGATCTTACTGGACATCTCCCCTTGAAGTCCCTCTGGCACCTCAACTTCTAAAATCCCCCAACTAATTTTTCCCCCTGAAATCTGCTCTATTCTTGTGCTTCTTATCTCATGTGATGGCACCAGTACATTACATTGCCAAAGCAACAGATTTCATAAATAATAAGAACCTTTGAAAACCCTAAGCACAGAGAAGACAGTGGTGCAGCCACACCCCCACTAAACACCCATATGTTTTTAAAAAAATCATAGTAAATATAAAGAAGCCCAACAAAATTGGAATTTTTGTCTTCAAGACTTTAATATCTTTTTCGGACTCTATAAATATAATATCAAATTATGACAAAAATACTGTTGATGCCCTACTTTGAAGGCAGACTCATTGTCTACGGAATAATCAGCGTCGGATCCAACACCCCCACCACTCTCCCAGTTCCTAGCCTCACCAGCTGCGCTATCTTCCTAACGGTTTTTCCACTTTCATCTTTACCACCTCCAGCCCATCTTTCACAATGTTGCAGGAATAATCTCTGGTAAACACAGGCCTAATCATATTCTTTTTCTTCTTCAACACCTTCCATGGTTCCCATCATCATCAAAGATAAACCTCTTAATTGCTTAGAAGAACAGTTGAAGCACTTCCTGAACTGGTAACAACTCACCTTTCTTGGATCATTCCCAGTTAGTAACTTCACTCCTTACACCTCAGACCTCTGACCAGAGCACACACTACACACGCCATGTTATCTCATATCTCCTCGCTTTAACTTTTGTTGCATACCCCGTCTTCCTCCCTTTTCCGTAGAACACGTCTTGTCATTTTAGTAATTTTCTAAAATTACTCTTTGTCTTTCAATACCTTATTCAAATGTATTTGCTTTAGCCATTTCTAATCACCCTTACACTTACAGCAGAAATAATGACTTCATCTAGATTTCCCATGTGAGTTGGTTATAGACACATAAAGCTCTTACTATGTTATATCATGGTTAGACTTCATTTTCCTGCTAGACATGATTTTCATTTTTTTCTCAAGAATAAGAACCATGTCTCCTAGCATTTTTCTTTTCTAGTTTTCATAGAACATAGCTGTCCATGGAGTTTAATTAACCATGTTTTCCATGTGAAACCATCATCCGTTGGACAGGAAGGGACCTCTAAGCGTCCCCCAACTGTCATGCTCGATTCAAGGAAAAGGTAGAGCTATTTTGGTTGGAGGGAAATGCTGATGGAGTCAAATGCTCCAGCCTCCTACTTGATGGAGGCACTGTGGCAATGCCTTCCAATCCGTCTTTCCCATGAGAGCACCAACTCTGGTTCTGGTAGACAGCTGTAGCTAAGATGAAGACAAATGGATCCAGAAACTCTTCTTGAGCCATAAGTCTGAGCCAAGTGCTCAGCTCAGAGGTCCAGGGAGCTTTAGTGACAGAACATTGGGGGACAGCCAACAGGAATTAAGGCGTGTTTAAATATAGAATTTGCCCCCACCTCTGGGTACATGGTTTCTTAAGAGGTGGGGCTGGAAGCAGAAGCTGGAAATGCTAGGTTCCTTGATTCTAATATTTTCTGCTTCCATCAAACTAATCCTGATTCTTAACAGCAAAATTGGAAAATCATATTCTGTATATTGAGATTATCACATTTAAAAATTCCTCTGTCTTCTAACTTACTTTGGCAGGTTCAATTGATTCAATTCCTAAGCTTCCTTACTATAGAACCTTTCACTGTGGAGTGACTAGATACCAATTGGGATGAGGTTGATAATAATCAAATCATAACCTTTAATAAGATTTTTACTTGTTTTACTGGAATTTTTTTTGAAAATTTTAAAGAAATTTCATTCATTCTCTCTCTCTCTCTCTCCCCGCTTCCCTCCCTCCTTCCCTCTTTCCCTTCCTCCCTCCCTTTTGTTGGTGCTTAAGGTTGTTTCTTAGCAATATTTCAAATCTTCTATCATCTTCTGACTTTTATTACAAGTTCATGAGGGTAGAAAGATTTGGTTATTACCTGTCAAGTTTAACATAAAGTGATCATTCTTTCCCACTCTGTACATTTAAAGGGTGAAGTTATAGTCTGTTCAACTTTTATGTGTGCGTGTTCTGATCTCAAATTTATCAACATTTTAAGCAAGGTATACACATAAAGGAAAAATGAGTCACTCACTTCAAAGCTGAAGCTATAGGCTATGCATGCATTGCACAGAATCACAATCCCTTTTCACATTGTAAAGTTAAAAATGTTAAGAAACCACATGTTTGTCATTATAATTGATACTACAGTGATGCTGTCCCACAGCTCTTTTATCCTCAGATGAATACAAATATTTCCCTTAGCTGACAAGATTTTATTTCTTTCGCTGATACCCAGTGTTCATGGGCTGAGTGTGCTGTCTCCAGCCATAAAAGACTATAGACCTCGATGAATGGTACCTGGGCTTCCTTTTTACAATGTGAGACAAGAGCATTTGTTGTTGTTGCTTTACTGTTTCCGAGTAAAGTCCTTATTCCCACTGTTACCAAATTATAAGACCTTGTGTTGGATTTTATTCATTTGAGTTGTGCTTAACACATTCCTCAACTATGACATTAGTTATGGCCTGCCCAGCACTGCTGAAGAGTCTGTTTTGTGATTTACCTGAGTTAGTATGTGATCAATCATCTCCACTATTGAAGTAAAATGAAAACATTCAAGATCATGGTCATGCAATAGAGGAAACAATTTTATCTCAGCACTAAAGCTTAGATACTACAGTAATCTATAGTAATTCTATATTGCATTGGGAAGCAATTCCTCCTATTGACTCAGAGATAACTGTTACAACACAAGAGACTGCCTCCTGGCTTGTACCCCCTTGAGCAGAATACCCTGTTCATTGCAAAGAAATTTGGCAGTAGTAGGCTGTAGTGCTTGTTTCTATGTGAATTACCATGTGTTTGAAGGAGGTTTGGTTTGTATTAGGAGGTTACAGCAGAACTTATACTTGGGATATAGGGCACTCAAGTAAAATATGCATTAGGAGGGGATCATTAGCTTCCTCAGATTTCAGTGAGAAATTTAATAAAAGATTCTGTGACTCCAGTAGTCCCACCAGCCCGATTCTTATGCAAGAACTGAGTTACCTAGATGGTTTTGGTATCATTATGTAGATAAAATTATGTGGTAAACACAAATATTACACATTTGCTTTCCATGTACCAGTGTGGACTATACTCATTGATTGTTCTCTTTTTGTCTTAAGTTTAAACTTTGTTTCCAAATTTAAATCAATCACTCCAGGAAAAAAAAAGAACATTCATTTTATTTAAAACAATAAAATTTTTAACTTTCTTAACTTGCATTTTTGCTGTTGACATCTTTATATCACAAAAATGCTCCCTTTTTATCTGTCTATAAGCCATCACATAATTTTATTACCATTGTCCACCTAGAATGAAGACAGGACAGCAATTTAATATATAAAAAACATAAGAAACATTAATTTAACAGTACTGTCATTTTTCTACTATCATTTTTAAAATCTTCTACTTTATCAATCTCTAAAAACTGCCCTATGGGAATATTTATTTGAAAACATAATTTTGGCTTTTCTGACCTTTCTGACCTTTGGCTTCTGACCTAATATAAATAAAGCACATCATCTAGACATGACAGGTTATTTTACAGTTGGCATCATTGTGTTTCTTAGTTAAAAATCCCTGTTAAATGTTAAGCATTTAGGCTCAGAATGTGATTCTCATCACTGTGTGGTGTCAGCTTTCATGCAAACAAGCTAAAATAAACACAAATGATATAAAGCTTATAACTGGGAAATCGACAGTATCTGGGGAATGTAAAAGAGGAGAAGTTGAGTATATACAGCCGAGAGAATTCAAGAAAAGAAAATCCTGGGCTAATTATTCTAGACATGGTTGCTTGGTTTGTTTAAAACATGTTTTAAATGATGGGATATGTAGATTTAAAAATAGTAGCAAGTAAAACTACAACTCAATCCCTCTATAAATTGGGGAGATGAGGTCACATTATTCAAAGGACATGACAAAACCTACGTTTTTCATCTCTACCTTTGTGTTTCCTAAGAATCTTGGTGTATGATGGGTGTTTCTGAAGTGAAATGACATCATTGCACCTAATGCAGCAAAAGGGGAGGAGACTGCGTGCTTTTACAACAAGAATAGTGCATCTGTTTTGCACGCAATATGAAATGAAAGAATCTTACTGACTTCTGAAGGCTTTGTTTTACAGGATAAAAAACATCACATCACTTTCCTATATATCAAAGGCTTACTTAGATTTTGCTGCAAATCTCTAAGACATGCTGAGTAATGGCAATTATCAATTACACAAGTAATGACAAGTGCTGGAGAGGCTGTGGAGAAAAAGGAACCCTCATTCACTGTTGGTGGGGTACAGCCTCTATGGAAAACAGTATGGGGTGACTCCTTAAAAAGTAAGAATAGAGCTACCATATGATCCAGCAAAACCTCTTATGGGGTATCTACCTGGAAAGTTTGAAAACGTTTATTTACAAAGATATATGAACCCCTATGTTCACTGAAGAATTATTCACGGTGGCCCAGACATGGAAGCAACCGAAGTGTCCTTCAATAAATGATTGGATAAAGAAGCTGTGTTACATGTATAGAATAGAATAATAGCCATAAGAATAGATGAAATACTGCCATTTGTGACAACTTGCATGAATCTTCAGAATATCATGCTACGTGAAATAAGTCAGACAGCAAAATTTAAGAGCCCTATGATGTCACTCATATGTGGGCTATAAAACTGAAAGCAACAAATGCCCAAGCAACAAAAACAAGCAAAAACTCATGGACACAGACAACAGTATGATGCTTACCAGAGGGAAGGGGGTGGGGTGGAGACTTAGTAAAAGGTAAAGGAGATCAAATATATCATAACAAAAGGTTTGACTTTGGGTGGTGGGCACACAATGAAATATACAGATCATGTATCATAGAAATGTACACTTGAAACCTACGTAATCTCATTAACAGATGTTACCCCAATAAATTTATCTTTTAAACTTTATTTGTTTATTTTTATTTAGAGAGAGGGGAAGGGTGGGAGAAAGACAGGCAGAGAAACATTGATGTGAGTTCAACGGTAGCCTTTGGTACCTGCCCCACATGGGCCTGAGCCCACAACCCTGTTTGGGAATGGAACTGGTGACTGGTTTGCGGAACACTGCACAACAAACCGAGCCACACCAGCCAGGGCACCCAGCAAATTTAACAAAAATAATTAAATAAATAAAAAGAAGTGCTGAGTGACATTCTTGTGCTGAAAGCTGTGTTCTATTAATATTCAAAGAAAATACAAAGAGATAAGTTGAAATTTAAGTATTGAAAACATTCTTCCCACATGTCCTCTCACACGTTGCTGATACATAAGTAGATACGCACCCTCATTCTCTAGTAGCAACAGTCATTTCTGTGTATATATTTTCACATATAATCACCCCCCACACGCACACTTTTTTTCTCAACTGCAGTTGAAAATGCTACCCAGGAGGCAGAAGAGGTTCACACTGCAAAGTCATGAGCACAGAAGTAGGTACTTGGAGGCTTAATGCGATACCACAAACCAGCAAAAAGGGGACCATGTCACTCAGGCATCTATCCTTCTGAACTTCTCACATTCCTCCTTTTGAACTTCTCTTGTACAAACGAAAGCAAGCAGGAGAAACAGAATATTCTCTTTAGGAATATCATTTTAACATTTGGCTTGATCCCTGCCTCCCCCACTGCACCCCACCCTGACTTTTTAGTCAGGCAAGTTGAAGCTTTTAAGCAAAGCTAAAGTACTCAGGAAGACAAGTTCAGAGGATTCTTTTTTGACTTTGTAGCTTCTCAGCTTGAGCTTATATTAGGTGTCCCTGACTATTGTCAGCCTTGGAAGATCTGTCGTCCAGTCTTCCCCTCCTGCATGAAACATCACTGGCTGTACCTTTGAAAGCCTCATTGCTTTACGCTCTCAACGTTTAGACTAGCTTCTCTCACATGGTTGCCAACATTGAGTTCACACTCTGAAAACCATATCTTCTAAAGAATTTCTCACTAGCATGAAAGCCCAAAGCAATGAACAATATTTTTTTAAAAAGTTTCGTTTCCTACCTTTATAGATATCACTTTAAAAAGTCTCTTATATGTAAATATAACTTTCCTAACAAAACTTTTTTTGGGGAGCCATCTGGAATAATATGTAAATGTTCATATGGAATCATTTCTCGATTCCCTTTCCTTTTCTCTGATCTCTTTGGCATCCATATCTAAGGTAAGCCTGGGAGGTGTTTGCCTCCTATGTCCATCTGTACTTTCTTAACTCGTTACTTTTTAAAAGATTTTATTTATTTATTTTTAGAAAGATGGGAAGGGAGGGAGAGAGGGGGAGACATCAACTACTTGCCTCTCTCATGCCCCCAGCTGGGGACCTGGCCTGCAACCCACGCATGGGCCCTGACTGGGAATCAAACCATCAGCCTTTCAGTTTAAAGGCCAGTGCTCAATCCGCTAAGCCACACCAGCCAGGGCTAATTCAGGTTATTGAATACATGACAACTATAAAGCTTTTGACAACTATAATAAAGACACTGATGTATTGGAAAGGTTATTTTGGATAGTTCCAAAAATAATTGTGATGGCAAGATTATTTTAGGCACCAAATGTATACTTTATGGGAGAGGTTTTAAATTAAAAATTCATGATAAAATATTCAGGGTATATGCAAAGTAAGAATAAGGATAACCCAAATGGGTACCCAAGTTGGGTAAAGGTGTCAGAGAAATCAGGTCTTCAACTCTCAAAGAATAGGAATATTCTAGTTTGCTTATTCGGTGCTATTATTTTTTAGATTGTCAGGATTGAAGAGGTAAATGTGCTACCTGTGTATGGTAGTCATCATTTGGCCACCATGACCTGACTTATTGCTTGGTGTGACAGTCACTGTCCTGTTAAACATCACCCTCACATGAAAACAGCATGTTTCTTTCTTCTTCTAGAATAATACTTAATGTGTGTTGAGTGCATCCTGATAACGTTCCATATGTGTTTGTAAACATTCTTCTTGGCTACTACTATCACAAGGAAAGAGTTCTGTTGTTTTTATTCTCACTGGGAAAATTCTCTTTCCACGTCAAGAATTCTACTTCCCAGTGCTTCCCAATCTGTCACAGAGATCCATCGTAAAGTTTTCTGTACTTGTAGTCCTTCACAGACTGGTGTTTGGGTGTCTGAAGTCTCATTCTACTATTCTGGTTCGTAATTTATTCAGATAATTTCTCCCCCTTTCTTTCTCTCTTTGTCTTCCCTAAAAATCTCCTCTAGAAAGCCATCCCTTACTTCTCACTCTTATTGGAGACCTCTCTGTGTATCTTATGAAAACTTGTACCTTAGTAAGCATCTGACTTCACAGTCTTCATTATGTCATTCTCTTTCTTCCATTTTCACCATAAAGTCCTTTGGGTGGGCACTCGATTTGTATTCTCAGCATCTACTACAGTTCCTGGGACATAGGATGCAATTAGTTAATATTGATGAAGTGTACAATGAATATACTTTTCATTGTATACACAAAAAGCACAAATGTAGAAATATACAATTTATTACCTTTAAAAACACTGCTTATTCTTCTGAATTTTGTTTCTATAACAAAAATTACTTCATATAAATTCAAATGCTTTTTTCAAATATCTTTATTTTCAACTCAATTATAAGCCACAGAAAAAAATTATTTAGGTAACTGTGATGTCAGAAAAGAGATTCTTTACATTCTGTAATGGGAGTCATTAATTAGACATCTCATTTATGCCAAAAACTAACTAGAAAAAAAAAGGACAAAGAATAAGAACTAACACCAGATTCTGGTTTTGTTAAAAAAAAAAAAAAAGTTCAAGGAATCTGTATTTAATCAAAACATACAAAACAATCTCCAGATACTGTCTGGCAACAAATTTAGGATTTGCAGAGCTGAAATGTTGATTTGCTTAGCTATAAATATTAGCTTGATGAAAGACAGTCCTAAGTCTGTCTTCTACCATTTGATGTCTGATAAGAACGTTACCATCGCATGTGTTTTCTTAGGAACCCATTAGATTTAACGTTTCTGGAAACATCCAGAAAGACATAATCATTCAAGGAAAAGAGAGATTCAGATTTTACAAAGAAAATACCTACAAAACAAGGGTGCAAAAAAATGAGAGACAGAGAAAACAAGGACAGCATGAAAATTTTATTCAAATCTAAGGAGTCATCCAGCAGCCTCATGAAAAAAAGCAAACTTTTTGATGTCAATGAGAATTCTCAATTTTCGAGTTTGGGCACAGAGCCCGTCCTGTCATATGTTAGCTAAAAGGAAAAATTCTTTTCCAGGCATCTGCCTGCCTTTCTCTTCATTTTCATGGCAAGCTGTTTCAAGGTGCTTCATAAAAAGCTTCTCTGAACCAAGTGTTCTAAAAGCCACAAGTTTGATGGCTGATGAAAGCATCACAAGGGAGGTTTTGCATCTCTTCTTTAATAGCAACCTTGAAAAGCCAAATGACTGAGAAAGAGCATGATTCATCCTCTGCAAAAGCTGAAGTGTATGTTTAACTGTCGCCTACTGAATTTTGCAGAAGTACCTATTCATAAGCGCCCCAAAATATGCAAGTGCCATTCTGAGGAGAGAGTGAAAAACAAAAAACAAAAACCTGAGTCATGATAAATCTCATGCTTAACTTTCTTTCATTTATGGAAATTGTGAGTGTTTAACTGTTACAAATAGTCACATTTCTATTCACATTATGTGAAACTCATACATTAAGTCCTCAGCTATTCAGAACTCCCTGGAAATGAGTTATTCTGAACAGCTGAGTGTCCCAGATGGCTTGAGGTTAACTCACTAAGTTCCAGGTGTAGTGTAACAAATATCTCCAAAACAGACCAGGTTTTATCCATCTAAAATTTTTCAGAGCATACACTATGCTTAGAGATTAAAATTTTGCAAAATTTATTCTATAACTGTACACACTATTCAAATATTTGGTATTTGAATATGCTGTACATACTTCAAGAAATAGTAGTAATCGTTGCTACTATTTAATAGTCGTAATTGTTGCTACCATAAGCTGCTGCTTTCTGGACTATATCACAATTTTTTAAATTCTTTATCTTTTTGGTAAACATTGTGTTAAAAATAGACCATCCTTAGATCATGTCAGAATGACTGAAAACAGAGTGGATGGATGGAATACGCCACAGACACTTGTGTCTCCCTAAAATTCACGTGGTGAAAGCTAAACCCAGTATAATGGTATTTGAAGGTGAGTTCCTTGGGAGGTGATGACAACATCAAGGCAAAGCCCCTATGAATGGTATTGGTGCTCTTCTAAGACAAATCCCAGAGGAATTCCTCTGCCCTTCTGCCATGTGAGGACACCGTCCAAAGATGGCCATCTATGCACGGGGAAACAGGCTGGCACCTTGATTTTTGGACTTCACGGCTTCCAGAACTGGGAGAATTGTTTGTTGTTTATAAGTCACCAGTATATGGTATTTAGTTTCAGCAGCTCAGACAGACTGAGACAGTACCTATGGGGTTACACCACAGCTTTGCGTCACTCAATATTTGCAAAAGAATTAGTGATATTCAGTGACTCCGATGTTAATAGGGCAAATTAGTCATTTTTTCCATGGATTCATCCACATGTTACAGAATTCTTTCTATACATGGATGCCAGTTCTTTTAAGATTAGCACAGTTTTTGAGATTTCTTTCCTTTATTGTGTGAAAGAATTATGTCTGCAGTTTAACATAGTGATTGACATGTAGCAGGCACAAATACTTGTTTAATGATGAACTCTGTAATGCCCTGTGCTGTGCTCTGTTGTACTTGACATTGCATAGGTTTTCATACTTTTTTCTGTTTTATTTTGTAACTTTGCGAGAAGGGTAGAGTGAACAATCTTCCAAAATCGTTAGGCTACGGTGATGTATCTTCAAATGCTCATCTGTAAGTTCCTTGCATCTGGGGACCGTGTGGTACTCAACGGTATACAGCAGGACCGTTGGAGATTCCAATACACAGCTGGCATCCAATGTTCATGGACTGGGTAAGCATAATACTGGTATTTTCCAATCATGTCATTCATCATCACTTTTTTGTTTGAAGAGACTACCACTGTAAGATTCAGGCAGATTGTTATTTTAGCCCAGCAGTGGCACTCTGACTTCCATCATATAGCTAGTAAATAAAAAATTAGTATAAGTATTGTTTTCACAAACTGTTACAACCTAGTGGTTGAATGCAAGATCTTTGGAGAGAGAGATAGGAGTTTGAAGCCCAGCTTCATCAGTAACTACTTTTGTGATCTCGGAAAAGTGAGAGCTTTTCATATCCCTTGTAAATAAAGTCTATAAAGATCTTAGGACTGTCAAGAAGATCCAGAGAGTTCATCTCCAGATAACCCGTAGGACAGTGTCTGATGCCCAGTAAGGTCCTAAGAACCTTGATGGGCCTTCAAATATCTATATGTATATCTAAAAATGAGAAAGATAATAAAGGGAAAAATTAGCTTGTTAAACTTCTGGGTGGAGAAATATTTTTCTCATTTTCTTAATATCATACACAGATACACAAATACTTAACTTTGACTTACCATTTTGTTTCATTCAAAGCTCTTCTTTTATCATGTTCCTAGCTAATAAACATGGAGTCAAGGAACTATTAAGCAACTCTTAATATTTGTAGTTTTATATATATTTATATATTAATAGAAATATATTTTATATATATGTAACAAATATTAAGCCACACTTAACATTTATAGTTGTACAGTTTTATATATATTTACATATAAATATATGTTTATGCATATTTAATACCACTTAAAGTATATGTTTATATTTATAAATATAAAAAGTATATCTTATATATTTACATATATTTATATTTATATATTCATATGTATTTTTATAGAAATACATATTTATACATATCTACTACTTTTACTAGTATTAAAGGATCTACTGTTTAGTCATTCAGTTCCTACTTACCACGTTTTCCCTGGGTTTAATGAGGTGAAATTCACCAAGTGCCTTCACTGAGACTGTTGTTGCTGATTAAAAGGATTCAGTCACCGGTTTAAATCGCAGCTCTGTGATATAGTAGCTATATGTCACTGAGTAATTGATTCAGCAATTTTAAGCCTTCAATTCCTCTCTATAATTTTGGATAATGCTTGAACTTACCTCATAAGACTATTGTAAGTACTATATGAAATAAAAATATTGAAAGCATGATTCTTGCCTCAGAGAAAAATAAATGGTAGCTGACATATTATTGTATTAGTCTATATAATGATCACAAAGAGCATCCCATGCAGTGATGTTGTTATGATATATTACAGATGAAAAGAAGATAAAGATCAATTAAGAAAAACGTACCTCTCAGGAAGTTACATGGCCATGGAGTACAGCATGTGTATAAAGCCAGTGTTAGATTCTTTGATTAAATACTGTACACAGGGAAGCTATCTGTTAACTCAGTAGAATGATTTGTTTTTGCGACTGTTAGCATCACATCACCTGGGATAATGTTTGAAAAGAAAATGTATACAGAAAGAGTTTAAACATACTCAAAAGTAAAGAGATAAGTACGATGAACCTCTGGATACTGCCATCCAGATTCAATAATTATCAAATATTGAAAAATGACGTGTTTTGAAATTCCTTCCTTTATGATAATATATTCCTCTAAGGAAAAATACACTAACAACTTCTAAAATGACAGACAAGTTAAATGTAACAAATTAAACACTAGGCATATATTATTCAGCATATATGTTCCGGGTCTATTCGATGTTCAATGTTCCACTGTGCTAGGCCTCGCCATGGAGTGGTCAAAGATACCACTCTGTCCTGAGAGAGATCTATCACAGCCAAGCGAGTCTCCAAAAGCGCTAATTCGTCATTTAGGAAACTCTTCAATAGTTCATAGTTACTGAGGAAAGAACGGGATTACCTGTCTCAATGGGAGAGTATGATCACTTTTTAAAAAAATCTCCTGTGATGGTAACTGATTCTGCTTACAGGTCAATAACAAATCTAATTAGGTAGTCGTAAAGAGTTTAAATGATTCCACATTTTCAAAGATCTGTTCAAATGAACAATCATATTGCTATCTTAATAAAACAAAACAAAATTTAAGCTTTATTAGGACACAGTCAAAATTGTCACAATAACTGATTCATATGGAGAAATACCATGCAATATCTTGGATATTGTTCAGTTCTTCAGTGAAAGGTGCTAAAATACCAAAGACAATTCCAAGCTAGAGATCCCTCCTACAGTTTCTCTGTCATATTTAAAATTGCCGTACTGTCACCCATTAGAAAGTTTACTGGCTTAATAGTTGTGCCATATGTCTGCTGGGAAGGCAACATCATTTCTCTTCATCTCAGCTCTGCCTGGTGCTGCACAGGCTGGAAGCCTAAGAACTGGACTTCTCAGATTTCCTGTCAGAGAGGTCTAAGGAAGGACCTTCTGAGGAGAGGCGGTGCATGAAACATGGAAGGTGAAAAGGATTCAGAAGCCGTATTATCATTCCGGTTGCAATAGTAGACGTGTGGATTTTGAAAGATGAGGCATGTTTGCAGCAATCTCCAGGCATTGTTGAATCATTGGCTTCATTGCTAGAGGCAACGATGATCCTTGTGTAAGTTTCTGGCATTTTCTATACCTTTCTGCCTGCTTAGATTAGTAGTAGGAAGTAGTAGCAGCTCTTCCTAACCCCTGTTCTTCATCCCTTCCCACAGTTTGATGAGCACAAATTATCTGTATCTTTTCTGCTTATTTCAGGTAGACACACAGGTTTCTGTTTTTCCGACCAGACCTGGACAGATAAATTATTGATATATTAAATCAGAGGAGATGGAATATGAGAAAATAGTTGACCTAAAAATCTAATAGAAGTATTTTTATGATTGTCTTATGTTGATCCTTCAATTAGGCAAATAGTAAATGCTTATTAAGAACTCCTTAAATCAATTTTAACTCACTGAAGAAATATTGATAGTATTTGGATAAATTCAGTACGTGGGAGAGAAGAAGTCCACAGAAGATCATTTTCAAACAAGGAAATAAACCTGGATTTTAGAATATTAAAACAAGGACATATAGTGTTTTCACTTTGGTATAAAAGAAATAGTACATTCTGAAAAGAAAAATATCAACTTATAAGTAAACACCTATTTTTATACTTTAATATTTTATCTTAAAGGTAGGTATTAGAATAATACCTTTGTATTATTCCTTTGACACATCTTTGTGGAATTTTTTAAAGATTTTTTTCAGATTGTATACCAACTAAATAACTGATAGAGTTTCTTACTACTACTCAGAGCTGGAATATTATCAACTTAAAATAATGCATCCATCTAGGTATATCATTTTTATAAATTAAAAAAATCTGCTAATAGCTATGAAATAATCTTTGCTTACCCTCCTGCATTAATAAAATGTGGCTAACACTCATCATACTCTTACAGGCCACAGTTGTCACGAAAATGTGGTTGCTAGGATACCCTCATTATTTCTTCGTCATGTTACACCAGTCTATCAATTAATAAAGAAACACTCAAGTTAATTCTCAGTCACATTTATACACATTCTTGGCATATAATTTCCCTTATCTCCAACTGACATTTCTCCCTCTAGCATTCACCTTTTACTCCAAAAAATATTAAACATGAGGTTATCACATCCGTTTACAAATTACAGCAATGATGCATGTCTTCTACTTAACCTTTCTGTTGCCTCTCCATCACGGTGAAAGTTCTCACAGCAAATATCCATACACAGAGTAAGTTATTTTTTCTACTTCTCAAACTTATTTCCAAGAAAATTGATGCCTGGAAAAAAAACTCAGGTACCAAATTGATATATTTAGTCCTTTTCAGTCCTTTCTAAAGAAAACTGCGGAGCAGGAAATAACTTTGAAATTCGCTCCCACATCTTTAGATATTTATAACTATTGCCAGGTTACCGCTTTGCATTTCAGGGTTAGATTTACAGAAGGTTCCTGATATGGGCTCTTATTAATACATTGTTATGGGTATCATGTTGTGGCAAAAATCACCACAGGCTGCCTTGAGTTGCCAATTTTCAGGGCATTATTAATATAAAAATAATAAATGAAAATAAAAAGCTTTGATATGATAAATTCACCTCATTTATGCCTGTTCAATTCAGTACTTCTTATTAACTCTAAGTTGTACTACCAAAATAAAATAAATTACATATTTTTTCAAAATCTAAAAATGCAAATTGTTCTGAAAATTGGAAAAAGAGAGTATATTGATTCTGATTATAGACAATATATAAATATAGAAATTTTCTCAAGATTTCATTTAGTTTTGCTACTTTCCTTAAAAATCTAATTTAAAAATCTGTGGTTAACCTCATTGTACTAGGAAACTGAGTAATATTTGGATGAAGTCCATTGCAAAGCAACACTTAGCAACTTCAATAGTCAAGATAGAATTAATATTTCCTATTGTTTACGATAGTTGTACCATTTCTTCAAATTTAAATGTCAATATTTGCATTTCAATAGTTATGCTAAAATTGTTTACCCAGTAGAAAGCAAGTAAAGGGGGGAAGAAGACACTGTATTCAAGGGGTGGCTATCTCAACTTTTAAAAACGTTTTGAAGCAGTTCAACATATTTTTATATTTATATGTAAACACATTAATGATGATTGGATCAAAACCCAAACAGACTGTACAGATGTAATCTTTCAAAAAATTTGCCTATGCCAAAGACTGTACACAGCTGTTTTCAATTTACTAAAGTATATGTGTGGTCCTCTTTTCAGGTCAAAGAAAAATATCTTTCTTTTTTAAAGTTTCCATGTGTGGTCAGCAAATCATGTAGTTAATATAAGAATATATTTATGTAAAATAATCTTCTTTATCAATCTTGATGTCCTGTGAATAGGGTTAAAACAGTCATCTAATGAATAAGAGGGAATTTACTAATGTACTTGGCATTTTATAAATGTCCTCCAAGTGTTGCTTATGTGTATTTTGAGCATAATACAATTTTTTTTAAACTTTGAGAGTCAGAAATTAAAAACCTAACAACAAACTAAAGCCCAGGGTTATTGTATTTTTGATGGAGTAATTTGATGTAGAGATTTTTATGCTTCGTATCAGTATCAGTTTCCTTTTTATCAGAGATCACTCTTGATTTTTCCTTAGCACTATTTCTCAGGCAGTGTCCTTCTGATTCATCTTTGTCTACAAATTTGTTAGGTTTGATACATTTTAAATAGTTTTCGTGAGGGCATTTAAACACATGCTCCTCTTAAAACTCCAAAAAGTCACTGGGTGGTAATTTTGCTTTGCTGTGATTTTGACAAGCTTCACAGAATCTAAACACATGTTTATTTTCTTGTAGATTCCACTCCTTGTTTTAAGTTTACCATGAAACTTCTCTCTGAAAATATTATAGTGAGGGAAACATCAATATGACAAATTTTCATCTACAAGACCTTTGTATTTTGGGGGTATTTTAAAAATTAAATTTATTGTTGTGACATTGGTTAATAAAATTATGTAGGTTTCAAGAGTATAATTCTGTAATTCATCATTTGTACATTGCCTTGTGCTTTTAAATATAAAATTTGAGATTAGGGTCCAACAAATGATTGTTGTAAAAAGTTACAGCATGAACATATATTTTCTCAATTTTTTTAAATGGCTTCAACCATCATTCTCTCTAGAGGCTTCAAGGATAGCTTTTATTTTATGTTGAACAGTATACTCTCACTAACTCAAAATATTAGTCCCTTCTTTTGACAATTTATTTTCCTAATATCCTTTTCATCACAATTTAAAGCCCTCAGGGTGAAATTGATTTACTTTTTGCTTATTTCTCCTTGCCATAGCCATAGTTTGATAATTCTAAGCTGACATGACACACTCAACAATAACTTTTTTCCTAGACAACTTAATCACATATTTATTAATAGCCTACTATGTGTAATGGACTATCAAGGTATGCTACTCTGCCTGTCCTCCTCTAAGCTAGGTACCATTATTAAATTGGCACATTTGGTACTAAGTCATCAACTTGAGTCTAAGTGGATGGGATTAATATTGCTTGACGTAGGGTACTATCTTTTAATCTCACTTCATCTTTCACTACCAGTGTTTCCCATGTGTTACCTTCAGTTCCTATTTTTTATGTCTCAGAGAAAATAAGCTAAAAAAATTTTTTTTTAAAGAAAAGCCATTCAACAATGGAACAACATCTTTATAACCTACTGCAAGTATGTATAGTCTGGGGCAAGGGGAGGAAATTATTGTTCCATGGAAGAATATGGAAAAAATGTAAACAAGAGGAGAAGATGCAAGAGGAGAAAATGCAAAATGAGCTGATCCCACACCCACATGTGGCAGCTGAGAATCAGGAGGGGCTCTCAGCTGCAGAGCCCACTCTCCCCAACCCCCAGGGAGCAAGGGACTCCAGCCCCTTGGCTGGCTCCCCAGCCTGAAGCACCAGTGCTGGAAAGAGGAAAATCAGTGGGAATTCTGTTCACCTGGGAGAGACAGCCATCTGCTGGGAACCTAGGCATCCTCTTTAAGGGACGACATAAACGATTCCCCATAGCACTCACCCAAGGCTTTGGCAAAAGGACAGTGGCTCAATTGGCGTCAGAATTATACAGAAAGAAACTAAGTTGTGCGGCTTTAAATTGAGGGCTGAGAGGGACAGTCCTCAATGTCTGTGTGCGAGTCTTTTTTCACTGCATGGCCCGTGAGCCATTTTTCCTGAACTGGGCAATCCTTCCACAGGGCGACAACCTGGTGAGCTGCATTAGCTTTATTCTGATGCTTCCCTGGGGCTTCACCTTCGCCAACACCTACAAGGCCAAGGGCTCTGTCAATGGCAACCAGTCTGGACCCATGTTCCAGGCTTTCTTGGAAAGCTTTTAAGAAATTTTAGTCAAGTTCAAGAAGTGTCACAGGCACACAAGGAAAAACTGAGTTGTGTGGTTTCAGATTGAGGGTCATCTTTCCCCAAAACCGACAGGTGCCCCCTTTCCTATGTTAAGCATCCCATCACATTGCCAAATCTTAATCTACTTTAGCCAGGTGCCCTCCACCCTGGTGCACCCTGATGACTCCCTGAGACACTGCCCCACCACAAGGGCCCCAGGTGAGTGAGAGCTGGCCTCAGTGTACCCTGGGACTTGCTGAGTGGCCAAAGACCCAGCACTAGCCGAGTTGGAAACCGTGTTGACCTTCTGAACACCGCTCACACTTACCTGGTGACTTCTTCGGAAAATGTCTCATGCAACTTGCTTACTATTGGGACTTTTCAGGGGCTGAGTCTAATGAGCAAATGGCAGAAAGCAGGAAATCTTGGGGGGCCTTGAGCCTTTTGTAGACCCACCAAAGGTATGGCATGGTGGCACCTGCCTCAGACAACAGCATGGCCCTCTCATGCACACCCAATCCCAGCAGACATCTACCGACTGTGGATCACTTCATAGCTACAAATAGGAAGCCCAAGGCTGGTCACAGGCAGTGCCTGACATTGACCTACAATGGATTGCATCCCAAGAAACACCAGAATGAATACACCTGGGGGCTGGCTTCAGACCACAACAGAGCACCACACAATTAGCTCCAAAAACAGCACACTCGAAGGCCATTCTCAGCAGGCACCTGTTGGGACAAATTCTGTTTCATGAGGTCAACCCTCACACAGCAGCTCATACACTGTGGTAGTGGCCAGGCCTCACAACCAGCCAGCCTGAAGGTCAACTCTACCCGTGTATATGCTAACATTGATCAAGGTCCAAATACAACAGGAGGGCACACATGCTACACACAAGGGACGCTCCTGCAGCACCTGCCTCACGTGATCAGGGAGACTGTGCCATTGCGAGCCATGGGGCACCCACTACATAAGGCCACCTTACCAAGGCAGGGAGACAGAACAGATCTACATAATACACAAACACAAACACAGAGAGGCAGCCATAATGGGGAGACGAGGAAACATAACCTAAATGAAATAACAAGAGAAATACCCAGAAAAAGAAATAAGTAAACTAAATAAAATGGAAGCAAGCAATTTACCAGTTACCTAGTTCAAAACAATGGTTATACGGATGCTCAAGGAATGTATAGCTAAATGGGATGAACTTAGTGAGAGTTTTTGATAAGCATAAAAAGAGACAGAAATCATTTTAAAAAGTCAGAAGTGGAGAATACATGAGAATGAATCTGTAGCAGATTATATAAAGCAGAAGACAAGATCAGTGATTTGAAAGAGAAGGTAAAAGAAGACACTCAATCAGAGGAGTAGAAAAAGAAAAAAAAAAAAACATTAAAACGAGGCTAGTGTAAGGGAAATCTGGGACAACATCAGTGTAACGACATCCATATCGTTGGGGTACCACAGGAGAAGAGAGAGAGCAAGGGATTGAAAGCCTATGTGAAAAAATATTGACTCAAAATTTTCCTAACCTGGTAAAGGAAAAAGACACACCAGTCCAGGAAGTACATAAAGTCCCAAAAAGATGAACCCAAAGAGTCTCACCCCAAGACATATAATAAATGTCTTACATTTAGCAAACATTAAAGACAAAGAGAGAATCTTAAAAGCAGCAAGATAAAGACAGTTACCTACGAGGGAGCTTCCATAAGGCTGTCAGCTGATTTCTCCGCAGAAACATTTCAGGCCAGAAGGACTTGGCATGAAATATTCAAAGTGATGAAAGAGGAACAATCAAGCCAACTCTAGCCAGCAAGGCTATTATTTGAATTGAAGGAGAAATGCAGAGCTTCTCAGACAAGAAAAAGCTAACGGAGTTCATCACTACCTAACCACTATTATAAGAAATGTAGAGAAAAATAATTTTTAAGCAGAAGAAAGAGGTGGAAAAAAAGAAGAACATAAACACAGGATGGGGCAAACGTAGGTTTTTGAGTTGTAAGTATGCAAAGCAAGGTTTATTCTCATATTATTATTTATTATTGCATTATTTTCCAGACAACTGTAAACCTACTTTTGCTCCATTGTGTATGTATTATAAAGTGGAAATAGGCACGTACTATTAATAATCACTTTAAATGTAAACAAAATAAATACTCCAATCAAAAGAAATAAGGTAGCTGAATGCGTAAGAAAACAATACCCGGATATTGTAGTCTTTATTGCTGACTGGTTCTTGAGCATCCTTATAATCATTCTTTTGAACACCATATTCGGTCAGTTTCTTGCCTCCGCTTTATTTAACTCTTTTTCTGGAGATTTCTCCTGTTCATTACTTGCAGTATGTTTCCTTGCCTCCTGTTTTGGCTGTCTCTTTGTGTTTGTTTCTATGTATTAGGTAGTAGATTCCCTGTCTTGGGAATCTGTTACGATTCCCAGCCTTGAAAGCATTGCCATGTGTTACAGGTGCCTCTGGGACCCAGTGGCCCAGCCTCATCTTTCCACCTGATCTGGATGCTCCGGGAATGTCCTCCTTTTGTGACTAAGTCTTATTTGCCTTTTTGCGTGTGGTGTCGACGCTTACTTGTCTCACTGTGAGGTTCTATCTCCACCACAGTGTATGAACTGCTGTGTAGTTGTTGACTACATGAAAGAGAATTTGCTCAGCAGGGTCTGGTGCCTGCAAAAATTCCTTTTGGATATACCGCTTGGGACGCTAATTGGATCTTGCTCTGATGCTGTCTGAGGCTGACCACTGTGTGTATTGGTTCTGGGGCCTCTTGGCAGAGAGGCCCTGGAGCCTGGTTCAGACCAATGTCAGACACTGCCAGTAACTGGCTCTGGACAATCTATTTGGAGCTACAAAGTGATCCACGGTTATTTGCTCCCTCTGCTGGGCCTGGGTATGTGCGGGAAGGACCCAGCTGCGTACCAGGGTTGGCTTTTATCAGCACCACGCCCAGAGACAGGTCAGCAAAAGTCCCAAGGCATTCCCATATCTGTCTGAGATCCACCCTCACCTGCCTCCTCCTGCCAGGTGCCTGATAGGCTCAGTGAAAGAACCTCTGATGGTACTCAAATTGCAGGAGGTAGCCTCTCAGTGGGTTACCAGGTAAGGGCGAGCGGTGTTCACCAGACTGACACGGGTTCAAACTCAGAGCCAGTGCTGAGTCTGAGGTCACTCAGCAAATGTCCCAGGGTACACCAAGTCTAGCTGCCAGCTCTCAGGTGCCAGCTCTCAGGCACCCCCATTTCTCCTTTTGTGGAGAAGTGGGGTCTCAGGGAGTCAGCAGGGTGACATCAACAGAGTTTATCAGGCCCAAACAGAGCAAGATTTGTCCATATGAGGGGAGTCAGGCTATAGGGGAAAAATGACTCCTGTCCTAGAACCACACAGCTCAGTCTGCCTACCGTTCTGCCAGGAGCCCACACGCAGCAGAATGGGGTCAGCAGGAGTCAGGAGGGCGAGGCTAGTGGATCTTCCATGAGAGGAAGGTACTGGTTAGGCTTGGGAGAACGCGGGGGGAGTTGCCCTGCCCAGAGCCACACAACTCAGTCTGCCCCAGCTTCTGCCCAGGCCTTGGCAGGGCAGGGCCACCAGCAGATTGGAGGGTGGGACCTTCTGGAGCCAAGAGAGTGAAGCTAGTGGGTCTCTCATGAGGGGGGGCACTACTCAGGCGCACCGGAAAGTGCAGGAAAGGGCCCCCACCCCAAAGCCACACGACTTAGTCACTGACACCCCCTGAGTTTGCCCTGACCTCTACACTCTGGCCCAGCTGCTGACTTCTCAGCAAGCATGAGCTCTGCTAGGCATGACAATAGGTGGTCCACGGGTCAGGGCTATTGCGTTCCTCCAGGCTGATGTTCTACTCATGAAAGGTGGAGTCTGTGGCGTGGGAGAGGAACTCAGCGCAGGGGTCCTAGCAGCTGTCCCCTCAGCTCACTCCCCGGAGCTACAAACCCCTGTCTCCCCTCACACAGTCCGCATTGTCCTCTCTCCACTGGATCCCAGGGTGGGTGGCTGCAAACAGGATTTTGTACACTGGCCCTTGAAGAGCATCCCTGTGTCTCTAGCAGCTTCCCTTCTTTCCCTGGAAAAAAGAATCCCCACTGATTTTCATAGCCAGATGTTATGGGGGTGCCTCTTCCCTGTTCTGGTGCTGTGGAGAATAAACTGAGCGTCTCTAGACAAGAAGGGGTTTGGGGGGATTGGTGAAGGATTTAAGAAGTGCAAATTGTTAGCTTCAAAATAGTTCTGGGGATTTAATGTTCAGCATGGAGAGTATAGTCAATAATATTGTAATAATACCATATTATGCCAGTTAGGTACTTAAATTATTCAAGGGATCGCTTTGTAAATTGTATAATTGTGACCTGAAATTAATATAAAATCAAGAACAAAAAAGAGGGGGGAAATATCAGGGAAAATTTTTATTCATCTGTGTATTTTTTCTTGGTTTACAATTTTGACATCCATACTACCGGTAAAATATTTCAGAGCTACCATCCTAGGAAATATGATATTTATGTAGAGAATCAATATATTCAAACAAGGAAGTGTACTTCTTTCTACAGATTCTCCACTGAAATATACACAGTACAGTGAGTAACAGCCTTGCCAGTGTTGAACTTAAAAAAAAAGAAAAAAAAAAAGAAAAACTGGAGTATAGAAGCCACGTCTGAATATTCTGCTTAGAGATTCCGTGTGCAAAATCATCCTAGGTCTCCAAAGCTCCACCCACACTGTGTTGAATACTGATACCTGAGCTCTAAAGGGAAACCCTCTCTGCAAGGTCTCAGGATTCTTCTCACTACTCTCTCAGCCTGTGTATTCATCAAGAGGCAGGTTTAAATCTATTTCTGCAGACTATTTCAAACAGATGCCATTGTTATTCAAACTCTCGGCTAAAAAGATGCTGAAAATTGCCCAGCATTTGGGTAAAGAAAACTGAGACTTGATTTCTATTGTTCTCTGGAGAGCATAACTTTTATAAGCAATCATTTACCCAGCAAGCAAAATGGGAATACGTAAATTCCCGAAGTCCATGCACGAGGCAACGTAACATGGCAGGCACATGTAGCGCAGTATCAGTGGCTTTTCTCTTATGTAAACGGTGCAGACACTGTTTTCTCTGGTGAAGGGGAGCAATACCCGGCCCAGCAAACACCGCCCTGACTATGCACTCAGCTGGGTGCATCTACCACTGGACTGTGGTCTTGCGGAATACTCTTGATTCCACACTGAAGCGAATTATTTTAGGAACATTGGGGAGTAGTTGTGAAAGTCAAGAGCTGCAGGATGCAAGTCTAAATTACAGAAAGAAACTGCACCACTCCCCACACATTAATGTCATTCTTGGTTTTTTTAATTCTCTCTTTAATTCATTTCTAATATGTAATATCTATTGCGAAGAATATGATTAGGTGTATTCTGTTCCTTGAAAGTTCACCGTTTGCAGCCAAACAGAAGAAAAAAAGAAATTTAAAAAGGTAAGTTTAAATATATGCTGGGAAAAAATGCTAATAGTCAAAAATTTCGCAATTACTTTCTTATTTAAAATTTTGATAGCAGAGACAAAAGCCTTTTTGATTCTTCCAGGATTTCTGAATTCCTCATTACCATTTCTTCAAAAATTTCAGAAATATTTGGGACTTGTATCGGGCCTTCAATTGTTATTTAAGATGGAAAAATTAAAGTATAGAAGTTATGTTCACATTCTCATTCAGCAGTACAGTGAGAACTCGGAAAATACCTTGGGTTTCCTGACACTGCACATTTGTGAAATCTGTAACCCACACTAGACTCAACAGCATTTTAAAAGTATAATTATTTTTCCTTATCCTTTCTTGCCAACACTTGAAATGAATTCAGCCGCGGCTGCATGAGCAGTGTGGACCTGGTGATAGCACACAGAAGTGCAGAATTCAGAGGAAACTAGGAAGGACTGTGTGAGATCCCGCAACATTTCTTCTAGGATGTTCTCTACCACTTTATTAGACAAAAAAAAAAAAAAAAGTTATTTGCTGCTTTGCGGTATTTGGCCATGTCAGAAGACTCACCTATGAGGATAATTTTTGTGGCCTTGAAAAAATAATTCTTGAATCATACGTAAGCATGTTTTTTAAAAAAATTCAATCAGCTCAGAAATAACCATGAATATTCACTTGTCATTCACTTGAAACCCCGAAATATGAACTTAGCGTGGCTCACTTCTTATTGTTTTACAACATGTTTGTTCGTGAGAACATAACGAAAGGAATATCATTCATTTAATTTGGGAGAAGTGGCGCACATTTTGCTGTGGCATGTGGCCTCTGTATGTACCCGGTGGTGCCCTGCCATGTACCAGCTTTTTCGCGCTGGCATGTCACCTGGCCTGAGGCGCTTCCCATGCTCATGTTCTTCCACTCGTGTTGTAACCCAGCTAACCAGTGCAAGCCAAAGCCGGGGAGCAGGTGGGGCGCACGCCTGACAGAGACTGGGATGGCACGCCGCACGGCTCTCCAAGTGCCATAAACAAACAGGGTTTGTTTGGAAATTCCATCTCCTAGTTGCAGTAAACAAGAGTTGATGAAGCATCCAGCAGAGAAATGCCAAACACTTTCCTACAAAAAGAAATTTAAGAAAATAACATAAGCTATCAGCAAAGTGTAGAATAATTTTTCCCAATCACCTATTCACTGTTGAGCTGTATTTAAATACAATACAATATAAGGGGATCTGATATTTCATGACATAATATATAAAATAACACATACAATATAATCACTTATATTTCTAAAACTCAGAGAATAAATCTTGGAGGGTATTTTACTATAGATTGCATATTGAAACAACATAGCTTTTGAGTTTTGTACAACAGCTTCAAAGGTGAACATATAATTGTTTTGTAGGAAAAGATCAAAGTACAACATAGCATGATGATTACCTTTTATCACATCCCTACAACCCTAAAAGAACAATTCTTCTATTGTTTTTTAAATATATTTTATTGATTATGCTATTACAGTTCCCCCATTTTTTTCTCCCTTTTAGTCCCCTCTGTACTGTTCCCCACCTCCCACCAACATCCCACCCCACCCCCGCTCATGTCCATGAGTCCTACATATACGTTCTTTGGCTTTTCCATTTCCCATACTATTCTTAACCTCCCCCTGTCTATTTTGTACCTACCATTTATGCTACTTGTTCTCTGGACCTTTTCCCCCATTTTCTCCCCCGCCGCCTCCCCACTGATAACCTTCCATGTGATCTCTATTTCTGTGAATCTGTTCCTATTCTAGTTGTTTGCTTAGTTTGTTTCTGTTTTTGTTTTTTTTTTTTAGGTTCAATTGCTGAAAGTTGTGTGTTTATTGTCATTTTACTCTTCATATTTTTTATCTTCTAGAAAATAGTTCTGTGAAATTATTCTCTAGTCTAAAAATTAAAAACTAATCAACTGCATAAAAATAAGATAATGTCCAGTACTGTATCAAAGGTTTCAGCATCATGCAAACACTAACAACTTCTGATGAATTTATAGAGTTAAGACACAGCAACTTTATTTCCAGCGCACTACTGACATTAAAAGATCACCTTAAAACTATGGACTACTTAGCTCACGATTTAAGATTAAGATTCTGTTCTTCTAAATTAGATCATACACTTTAAAATGTTTTTCCTTTGGTCCTCTTTTTACACCTGAGTATGTAAGCCATATATTTCTTTATCTCTCTTATACTGGTCCTAATTGATTATGTGATTTTTTTCATGTAAGGACAGATTACAAAAACTCATAACTGTATGATATGTCCAGATTTATTCTTTTTTAACTTTTTCATTTACAGTTTACATTCAGCATTATTGTGTATTAGTTCTAGGTGTACAGCATCATGATTAGACAATCGTGTACTTTATAAAGTGTTACCCATCTGGCACCAACAGTATTATTGATTCTATTTCCCATGCTGTATTTTATATCCCGATGACTATTTTGTAACTACCAATCCATACTTCTGACTCCCTTCACCTTTACCACAAACCACACACAAAAACTTACGTATACCAAGAGTTTAATTGAGAAGTGAGGGGTCAATATCAAAAAACTAGACTCTAATCCTCAGCTCTACCAGCTGATTATTGTAATCCAGTTTAGGAAGTAGAAATGGTTAGAATAATTTTACAAAGATGGTGCCTTTCTACAATTATGGTTCTAAATCAACTGATTTTATTCCAGTTCGGAATCATTGGTTCCCCACACTGTCATCTGCAGTGCAGTTGTCCTGAGGGTGCTTTGGGAGTTTTTATCGACAAGGTAGAAGATCTGCTGATATTTGCTCATGAGGCTCCCAGCCTCACCGCTGACAGCATAGGTTAGATGCATAGGCAAAGAAAAATGGAATTTTTATTGAGGGCAACAGGGATGGTGTCATGCCCTTCTGTTCTCTTTGAAATTGAAACACATTTTCAGTAAATTTCAATTTTAATGTTAAAAGAAGTGTTAAAAAGTATGGGCGAGAAGTGCTCAAAAGATTTATAAAGTGACTAGATAAGAGCGAAAGAGTTCTTTTCTTTTGATCTCCCAGAGTTGTTGCTAGATCTTTTGTGTATCTATCTCCAAAATGTTTAGTCTACCTTATATGTGCAAAATATGGCATAGATTAAAAAATATGCTATTGATAAAGTTAGGCATATTAGCCTCTGCCTTCAAATAGAACAAAATATTCAAATAGTTCCTCTCAGACCGTACTGATTCCAATAACAGCTACAAAATATTAAAGGTGGTACAGAAAGAACATATTTGGTTGTGGAAATTATTTTTAAAGCATCGTGGAGGGGGAGAAATCTGAATACGGGTAAAATTTTGACATGGAGGGAATGTAGAGAATATTTTTTCGGCAAAGGGAGCAGCTTGAGGAAAGATATAAAGTGCCCAGCGTGAGCTTGGGAACTAGCCAGTGGGACAGTTTGTCACTTGGAAAAAACAGAAGGAGAGGAGGGTGAAGCAACACTGGCGGGCCTGTTTGGCCCGGAGGACCAGGGGTGGTCCAGGATGTCAGGCTGAGGGATGGACTCAATAGGCGATGGGAAGCACTGAGCTCTGTTTATGGTTAGAAAGTGATGTTCTAGGAATTGTTCCTTAGAAAGATTTAGTGGTCAGCTCTGTACAGTGGAAGGTAAATTTGAATGTGGAGAGCAGTTAGATAATATTATAATTTCAGGTAGATCTAATGGAGTAACAGCCAGATCTGACATTTTTGTAAGCAAGTAGTTACGTAACTTGAGCCAAAAAAATAATAATAATAACCTTTTTGGCTCCAGTTTCCTGATTTAGATGATCTTTGAGTTCCTTCAACCATAACATTCAGTGAATCAAGGTAATAGAAAGCTTGGGCTAATACAACAAGTATAGGAATGGAAAGTAGAAATCAGTAGGAGGCATTTGAAGAGGTAGATTCTATTTGCATTTCTTAGTGGGGTCTGCACTGGTATTTTGGGATCCACAATTCTTCAATATGCAGTCCCAGAACTGCAGATATTTTAGCATCTTTAGTCGCTACCAACTAAATTTGGGTAAGACTTTCCAGTCATTATGATGATCCAAAGTATCACATCGTTCCAAATTTTTCCTTGAGGGTTATAACTACTTGGACTTCCCCTACATGTGCACACAATACCCACTGGGAGTCTAGTTTAACTAATATTTGAATATAGTAGACAACTGAAAGGCTGTTGATGCCATTAATAGCCAAGGAGAATTCATGAGAAAAAAATTCATGTTGAAAAGATTATGGTTCATCTTAGACATATTGAAGTTTAGGCACCAGTGACATATTCAGAGACCCCCATTTATATGTGGGTAGTGAGGAGATAAGAGAGAAAAAACAGCAAAAAAAAAGTTCAATAATTTGTCTATTCAGTCTTGAAAGAGAGAAGAAATATTTCTTATTCACCTACTTAGATATTTGTGAAATAATAGGAAGTATCTTGGCTTTGCTGGAATCTGCCTTCTTGTCCACTCCTTACTGAAACATACTTCAGAATTTCCGAGGAAGAAAAAGAAAATTATCATCTCTTGGGCACCGATATGTATCAGATGCTTGCCAGGCACATATATTTTATATTTTCATATATTAAAGGTTGAGTACTTTTCTCAAGATGACATTGTTAAGTAGCAGAAAAGGAAGATTTGAACCCAGTTCCGCCCACTTCCAAAACTGCGATTAGTTTCATTGCAACAATGTGACAGTTAGGTGATTTGACTTTGAAAAATCCATTATGACATGAAAATTGGTATTATATTATGCCGATATTATTATACTGGTATATTATATTATATTCATGTACCCCTCCTCCCAGGTCTTCTGAGGCACAATGCCTAGGGCAGAATGCCTGGCGGGGTATCCAGGCCCCACGCTAGGGAGGCAAGTTACAAACCGCTCCATACACAGATCCCCTCCGGGAATACAGCTCCGGTTTGAGCAAGGGCGTGATTATTCAGGCTTGTTCATTTCACTCAAAACACCTTCCCAATAATGAAATGGATTCTTTGGGGTTTTTTAAAAATTAATTTCTAATATATTTTATTAAAATACAGTTGACATACAATATTGCATTAGTTTCAGGTATACAACATAGTGATTTTAAATTTGTATACCTTATGAAGTGATCGCCATGATAAGTCTAGTAACCATCTGTCATGGTACCAAGTTATTATGATATCATTGGCTATATTCCCTGTGCTGTACTTTACATCCTGTGACTATTTTATAACTGGAAATATGTACTTCACTCATCCTTCAACCCCCCTGGTAAGTATCAGTTTGTTCTGCTTTGTTTTTTTTTTTTTTGTTTTTTAGATTCAACATATTGGTATTTGTCTTTGCCTGTTTGACTTCTTTCACTCAGCATAATACTCTTTAGGTTCATCCATGTTGCAAAGGTAACACTTTACTTTTTATTGTTGAAGAATATTCCGTTGTGTGTCTGTGTGTGTATACACACATGAAACACCTTCTTTAGCCATTCCTCTGCTGATGGACACTCAGGTTTCTTTCATATCTTGGCTTTTGTAAATAATGCTGCAATTAACATAGGGCACATGTATCCTCAAAATACTGCTTTCCCCCCTTTGAATAAATGTCCAGAAGGGGAATTGCTGGGTCATAAAGTATTCTTATTTTTAATTTTTTGGAGAACCTCCATAACATTTTCCGTAGTACTGTACCATTTTACAATCCCACCAATGATGTATGAGGGTTCCCATTTGGAAATAGGTCTTTTTGAACATTCTGAATTCCTCAAAACTCAGGGGAGTGTTTTTCCAAAGCTTACTCTTACAAACAACCCCAACTTGTGTGTCCCCTTGTTTACCTGGGTGTGGCTTTATTTTACCCATTTTGTACTTGACTCTGCATGTTGCTGACATGACTCCCGCATCTACATAGGATGCCTTGAGGTGGCAAGGGCTGCATGACATGTATAATTATTGCTTTATGGCCCTAATTATGTCTGGTGAATGTTTTGACGTACCTACTTTGCTGTTTAGTATTGAATGCTTCCTTTTTAGCTTTCTCTCAGCCATTTTTTTCTTTCTTTAATCCTGATATCATGTAGCACACACAAATTACATTTTAATTTTTAATCTAGAATCTAGACGTAGTCTTGATATTGTCTCTGATGCTATCCTGCTACCTAGAGCAGTAAATTAATTTCCTTTCTTCCCCTGTAAAATTTGTAGCCATAATTTTTCTCTTCTTTTCCCTTCAATTTAATACAGCATAATATCTGGTTTAGGCTTCACTGGTGGACAAGTGTATATTTGAGAAAAACAAATAAATGTGAGTGACTTAAATTACCCCTTAAAGACCATTGTTGGTTCAATTAAAATTGACCTTCAATAGTTACATGATAGTACTTATGTAGGGGCTGCAGGTTAGTGGGATTGAGTTTAGCTGGGTGATAATTTTACTTCTGTTTCGTAGTGTTCACTGAGAAAAGGTATACTTCACGTGGCTCTGGCAAAGTGACCCAGGAGGAAACATCTGTCCTCTGGGAGTCTCGGGCATCTCACGTAGTACCTGCACGCAGTAAATCATTCAATCAGTGTCTATCTTAAAGGGTAGGATTGTTGTTAGAACTAAAAATGTTTGTGTGGTCCAGGTTAGAGGCTGGAGAAAAATAGCTCGTTTTGATAGATACATGGAGTAGTCCAAACAAAAACTTGAAGATGAGTGAAAAAAATATATTAATTTTCTGACTTTGAGAAATTGTAAGTATGTGAAACACAGAATTTATTCTTGTATTATTATTATTTATCAATTATTGTATTTTTTTCCATATGAACAACTGTAAACCTGCTTTTGCCCCACCCTGTTTATTGAATTGTTTTGTCCTTCAAGGTTTAAGTCAAAACTTGTCTCAGAATCCTACTCCTGGTCTCTCTGGGTATTCACAGTGTGGGTGTTGGTCAGAGTGACATCCTGCCTGGACATCATTATCCTGCATTTCTCTTAAACCTTTACTTGTCTTTATGTGCCACAGCTATCAGATTTTCTGGTCTCCCCCCTGGATCACCCTGTTATAAAACAAAGCCTCTTCCCTTGATCACTTTAACACACCACAGAGAGAGAAAGCTGTGAATGTGCACACTAAGAAAATGTGAAGGTTTCTTCTAAGTGCTGCAGGCACTCCGAACAGTTCCTGCTGCAGGTTAGCCACGCCTCCTGCCATTCTCATCCATGTGGGGATCCTGTCATCCAACTCTTCCTTCTCATCCGCAACAACTGTGCTTCAGGGCATCTCCAGATTCGGCCCCAGAGTCCAGTCTTGCTCCCTTTTTTGGGCTCCTTCCCCATTTCCTTTTGTCTACCTCCATAAATCAAACATTTTCAGGCAGAGCAACTTATCTCCTTTTGTGTAACTCTTAAAATTCTAGCAATGTTCTGTAGTGATCTGCATCAGTACAGAACTAATATGTATCTATTGGTAGGTTATTTTGAGAAACCAAATAAAACAGAAAGTAGTCTTTTCTAAGATAAATCGGATGCCATCTCTGAACTAATGGTTTTTTCCCCTCTGGTTAACTGTACATTACCCAAGCTTACACATGCATGTAAATAAAATAGGTACACATAGATATTTCACTTTCATCCCATTTTATCCCATCCTCTAGCATTTCATCTCTTTTTAGTTAATTCCTGCTATACATTTAAATATTCAGATTTCCCTAAGCTTTACTTAAGTTACCAACTAGGTAACGCTAACACTTGCTACTACCACAAGCCCGTTTTCTCCTTACACTTGATAATTGAGAATCCTGCTGCCACTTCTCTTCACCAATCTGCCCTTCCTTAATCCTCTCAACTTGGCAGCTTCTATCGCTACCACTCTGCTGAAAGGGTTTGCCAGTTCTCTTCTCCCGGGGAAATTCTTTTTTTCTCTTTCCTCTCTATCAAAACCCTTTTCTTTTCACAGCTCTTCCCCACTGTAGCTTCTCTTGTGTTAGGCACCAGCGGGTACCACGTACTTGATTTCAATTCTCATATTTCACCACCCCGAATGTCTCCTCCCACTTCCCCTTATCTCTTTCTTTAATGTTCTTCTGCTTCTATTTTTACTCATAAAGAACTCACCCATTTGTTTTGGTCCAGCTCCTACCTCTGAACAGACATTTCCCAAATCTATAATTCCAATCCTCGCAGATCATCATCTTCTGTATCTTGTACTTGAACTCCCTATAGACGGGACTTGAAGAATCAAAATCCGAACTCATTTTCCCGCACAAATCTATATTTTGTACTTTATTGTCACTATGCTCATCTAATAAATCTACTCCCAACACTCTTATTCTATCAAACTGATCAAGTCCACAGACTATTCCTTTAACTATCGAACAAGTTAACTCTTCTTCCCCTCCATTTTTACAACCACCATGCTAGCTCAGGCCTAATAACCATAAACTATAGTCCTTATATCTTCCTCATTTATAGCATAATTTTCTTACTTTTTAAATTATTTTATTGTTCAGTTATGATTATCTGCATTTTCCACCACCACTCCCCAATTTTCTTATTAATCATCATTCCAAAATTGTTACTTAAAATTTTGTGTACATGTTGCCAGTAGCTCATTCCACTATAATCAGCACACATTTACTTATATAGAATGAAATTTCAATTGCATTATTTTAGGCGATATGGGATTATATTTTCATTGCCATTTTTCCAGTTTGCTCTACTCTAAGCACTTCTGTAGTTCTTGGTTAATTGCCCTTCCCCCTCAGCAGGAAAACCGTTCTCAACAGTGCTTGCCCATTTCTTCTGCTCGCTACCTCTAACCGTAGTAATTTCTCTGTAATGATCCTTCCTTCCTATCCCTCACTCAGGCTGACCAGTCACTAAAGGTTGTCTCAACACTTACTTCCCCCAAATAGCCTACTCTTCACACTTGCGCTCCAAGGTGACCGCTTGCGGTCTTTAACATTTTTCTGCACATGGCAAATGATTACACCATGTCAGATATGATCTTAATGAAGACCAGTTCCTTCACATTATAAACTCCAGGGGCAAGTACCGTGTCTTCTCCAAACCTTTTAAACCTTATTATATCAAGTACAATAATGTGTATTCAAGAGGTGCTAAGTAACAGGTGAGCTAGAGGACCAGGCAACAATGTATTCCAGATGGAGAATCATTATGAAAGTAATACAATCTTTCCACCTGTAACTGTAACTCGCTGCTCTTCCCTAGGCATAGCCCACCCTTCATGTTGTAAAGCTCAATTATTAATGTAAAATAAATGAACAGAGCTAGGTAAGAGTAGATACTAAAAATTCTTGTTTATTTTGACCCACCCAAGCTGAACAATGGAGAGGTGACACTCTGTGTCAGTCGTCATATTTTAAATTTCTCCCTGCTCCAGCTCTTATTATCTCCCTACTGCCACAACTGCACAATGCTATAGTCAGTGGTAAAATGAGACATCTCTACTTAGAGGGCAGGGTAAGTTGCCTTATCTACTTTTCACACACTTTTACATGGCATCCGGTTCATAAGCCTTAGCTAGGCAGGCATCGTATAAAAAGCAAACAAATGCTCAGAGAAATATGATATGCTTTTAAAAGAAAATTAATATATAGAGTATATTACAAGCATATATAAAAATATACAGTATATCTACAATATATAAGTAGCAAAGTCAACATGTTAGAGACTGCAGAGTTTTTGAGCTGTCAGAGTCTTGTCCACTTAAATATAAGCAGAGACATTGAAATAAAGACAAACTGACAGTAACAAGAGGGGAGAAGGGGGAGAGATAACAGGAGGAAAAGGGGGAAAGGTCATCAAGGAATACATTGGTTTTAGATTCCATTTTCATTTCTTCAGCAGTCCAGAAGATCTTCCATAACCAATCTATTTTTTCAGCTTTTAAATAATAAAGCAAAGAGAATTAAATCACAGTTAGAACCATGGTATGTTGGACAGCAATGCCATTTAATAAAAATATTTGATATTGACTCTCTGTCCTCCTATTGGACAGAGTCACATCTTCCTGCTCAGCTGTCAACCACAAGCCTGAGATGTGATGTTGAAAGTCAGAGTGAATGGATTTGTTTGTACTGGGTGCCTGGTCACCAGGGCAACTTTTAACTCTGGCAAAGGGGATATTGTCATCATTAATGACCCCTTCACTGACCTCAACTACATAATCTGCATGTTCTAGTATGATTCTACTCATGGCAAATTCAAAGGCACAGTTGAGGCTAAGAATAGGAAGCTTGTCATCAATGGAAAATCCATCTCCAAATTCCAGGAGCAAAATCCCACCAACATCGAGCAGGGTGATGCTGGTGCTGAATATGCTGGGGAGCCCACTGGAGTCTCCACTACCTTGGGGAAGGCTGGGGCTCGTTGAAGGGTGGAGCCAAGAGGTCACCATCTCTGCCCCTTCTGCACATGCCCCCATGTTCATGATGGGTGTGAACCATGACAAGTATGACAACTCCCTCAAGATTACATCAATGCCTCCTGCACTACCAACTGTTTGCCCACCCTGGCCAAAGCCATCCATGACAATTTTGCCATTGTGGAGGGACCCATGACCACAGTGCATGCCATTACTGCCACCCAAAAGACCATAAATGGCACCTCTGGGAAGCTGGGGAGTGCTGGCCAAGGGGTTTTCCAGAACATCATTCCTGCTATGACTGATGCTGCCAAGGATGTGGGCAAGGTCATCCCTGAGCTGAATGGGAAGCTCACTGGCATGGCCTTCCATGTCCTCATTCCAATATGTCGGTTATAGATCCCACCTGACACCTGGAAAAAGCTGACAAGTATGATGACATCAAGAAGGTAGTGAAGCAGGCATCAGAGGGCATCCTCAAGGGCATCCTGGGCTGTACTGACCAGGTTATCTCTTGTGACTTTAACAGTGACACCCAGTCCTCCACCTTCGATGTTGTAGCTGACATTGCCCTCAATGACCACTTTGTCAAGCTCATTTCCTGGTATGACAAAGGAGTAAGAGCCCCCCAGACCACCAGCCCCAGTGAGAGGGACAGAGGCCCTCAGCTGCTGGAGAGTCCTTGCCCCAAATCAATCTCCCAGCACACTGAGAATTTCCTGACCTCCACTGATTCCATCCCAGATTCCCTGAAGAAGGGGAGGAGCTTAGGGGGTCCTGCCTTGTCAAACACAAGCAACTTCAGTGGGTATAGTTCACTGTACACAGAAAAAAATTGATATTTATTATTGCTTGGAATACATACCATATAGTTTGGAGAGTCTGAGTCGTATGCCAATTCCACAGGTTCCTCTCCTGATCATCATCAGCACAAATGCATCAGGTGTTTTCCCCCAACAGCATCAGAGGAGACCATGGGCTCTGCACTCTGTCACCATTACAGCCCTTCCAATATTGCTAGAGGAAGCAGGAATTGCCCTCCAAGATTTGGTTCCTTATTTCCTTGGAGATCACAGGGTTACTGACTATAACTTTCAGGCTGTAAAACATAGCAACTCTAAATAATAACGGGGCTACACTGTTTATTTATTGCTGCTTTGGAACAGAAAAACAACTGGAGTCCATTAGTGCACTGGGTGAAAGGACTTTCACTCCTCTTAGGAGCTGACATCGTAAATACTCATGTTTTGGCAGGGTAACTGGCTGATTAGGGACCCCTAGTTTCTTTAGTTCCCATATTGCAGGCATCTATACATATTTATAGCTTGTGAATTTCTTTTATTTTTGCTGTATCATGGATTAGAGAGTATAATTTAAGAGGCAAAGGTAAGGGGCCTATTTTAGAAGTGTCTGCATTAAACACTAGTAAGAATGTACTAATTTTCATTTTAGTCTTTAATCATTAGCATTGTTGGTTAAAGAGTTCTCTGCACTCTGTGCACAGGACAGGATTGTACTTTCTGGTCATCTGGTGCTTGGGTGTTCCCACATGGCTATTTCTTACCAATGACACTTAATGGCTAAGACGAGACCTTCCAGAACGCTTCCTCTTTCTGCTTAGGCAACCAATAATGATCAAGATGGTAGTTGGTTCATCAGTTTCAATCCCAGAGCGAAAACAATGTGAACAGCTGTGTTAGCCATGTAGCATGAGCAAGAAACAAAGTGTTATTTTAAATGATGAAGATTTTAGTACTTTTTTGATCCACTAATTTACTGATGGGCACTTAGGTTGCTTCCAGCACTTGGCTATTGTAAATTGTGCTGCTATGCACATTGGGGGAGACCACTGTACTTGAACAACAATATATAAAAAAAAAAGAAAAGATTTCAGTACTTTTTGTTTTTGCAGCCTAATCTAGCCCAGCCTGATTATCACACTCCTTTATTAATTTTAGATTCTCAGCATAGTTCCACCTGATATACTTTTAATTTGTCTCCCTAAACGTACTTTGATCATAGTACTTACCAGCTAAATTGTATTTACACTGTCTCTCTCCTTTATTAGTCCATAATTTTCTTGAGGACAGAGACATCTCACTCATCTTTATCTTTTCAGCCCTTAGTACATAGTCTTTATATATTAGACACTCAACACTGTTGATTTGAACTAAATTGAATTTACCCTATGTTGACATTTCAGCTCTGTGCTTCAATGGTGAATGACTTAGTGACAGTTAACCTTAAGTAACATTTTTTTGGATATGTGCCTCTCTTAAAGTAAAAAAAAGGCAATATGATGACATTGATTTGACAGAGTAGCATATACATCGAATTTAGCAGGTTTGGCTATAACGTCTGTTTCTAGTTGTGTGACACTTGATAATTCATTGTGAAGAATATTTATCAGTTGCCCACTTATTCTATGCCAGACACTGTGCTGGCCCCTGAACATGTTAATGGTACGTGCCCATGACGTTGTTCAATTAACAAGGTCATTGCAGGTCACATTATGAGTTAGATTTTCATTCTCTGATACTAACTATGCAATACTTTAATTAATAAGTTTGTTGGAAGGTTTGAGAGAAATAATATATGTGAGAGTTTTATACATTTCAAATATTTTTATAAATATAAACATAAGAATTTTTATTTTGAAGTTTTTGAATAATATATTTTTCCTAATAATTAACCATATGGGTATGTCTAATAATTCAGTGTTCTAGATATTAGATGATCATTTCATGTAACTAACTGGGGTTCACAAAGAAATAACTTTTAAATTATTTAGTAACCATTATAAAATTTTAGACCAATGTTTTAGTTTGAAAGAGAATGTGTATGTTAGAATACCAACAGCAGTAAATATATCTTTCATTTGGCAAAATGTAATTCTAACTTCTAATTTTAAAAAAGACAACTGTTTCCTGGAAAAACAGCACTGATTTACTGCACATTTGGTACAAAATAATAATTGGAGTGGATTATAAGTAGGAAGGAAGAGGATGGCAATTGGACCTACCAGGTGATAGAAATTACTGCCACCCCTGTTCATAAAATGATTGATCCAAATGCGTATGATCCATTCAAAGAAGAAACAAAATTTTATGATTTTTGAATATGTAGAAACTATATATATTCAAAGACAAATCTATGCTTAATGTGCCAGAGTCAACTAATATGTATCAACAGCTACCAAAAACACTACCTCAAGTTTTCTAGGCAGCAGATTTAATGGTACATTTCCTAAACAGTGGTTTATTTTATATCTCAGTGATAGGAATGAGGTCACCTCACATGCTTCTAGAGAAATTTGTACACTCCATATGACATATAAAATACAAGATTTTGTTCACTTTGTTCAACATTGTTTCATCAGAACATTGATGAGATGTTGTAGAAACTTAACTCATATTTAAATCAATTTGCCTATAATGAAATTGATTTTGTTATATGTTGTTTTGCTTAAAGTCACAGACAATGTTAAATGAAGACTTACAGTATATCAATTTATTTATTGTGTTTTTATATATTTCGTCAATACTTACCTTTGGCATTCATTCATTAAAAGAAATATTGACTGAGTGTCCTTTCTGTTCCAGATGTTGGCTAAGCTCTATAAATATACAAAGGTGAGGTCCACATATTTCCTGCCATCAAAGAGCTCATGATATTTGGAAAATGTTTACAGCGTTGCAGAAAAAATACACAAGGTTAAACTTCATGAGATTGCCATAGTCAAAATAAAATTCAAAACAAATTGTAAGATAAAGCCTTTGCTCTTAAGAAGCCTAAACATCTAGTTAGAGACACATGAAACAATTATGTAAGTAATGTGACTTCTCCATAATGTTTAAATCTTATTACATGTACCAAAATGACCACAATTAAATAACCCAGAAATATTTTTTGTGTTTATCTTATACATATGCATTCTATAAACAAGGCCAATCAGTCAGAGAGTATAACATGTCCTCCGAAAAAATAGAAAACTCTGCTAACACATGTAAATTCACATGAAAATTTGGTAAACTTGACCTTATATTGGGATTTAAGAAAAAAATCTTCCCTTTCTCTGAGACATAGAATCAGACTGCTGTTCAGGTAAACTCTCTAGGTCGACTTAATTGCTGTGAGTCTGATAGTGACAGCAGGAAGTGACCACCCTTGGTCACGTGGAGGCTGGTCTGGGGATGGCATGGAGCCAGGCAGGGATGGAGCCCACTCTGAGATTCCAGGTCAAGTGTGGGGGGCAACTCTGCTTGCTTTCTATTGCTTTCTCTCTCCAGGTATAGCGAGCAACCTTATAGATGAAATGAATTTAATCCTCCCTTAGCTTTCTGTGTGAGTCGTCATTGACTTAAACTATCTGAATGGCATCCTTTTGTCAAAGTTACTGATTCAAGAATAGGCTTGTAAGCCAAGCCTAAATCAGTCAGCCATAACATTCTTCTGGTTATTAGGTTTGGTTCAGGCAAGGGCATATGATCTGAATTGTTCTAATCAGAAAGAACCACAGGATTCCTGTTCGGTGGTTAGAAAAAGAGAAGCTATCTATCTCTCCTTAGTTGTGAACCAGAAAGCACACATCCCTGGAAACTACTAGCCACCATCTTGTGACATGGAGAAGCTGTGTTATGGGCAATCTACGGAGGAAGGCAGAGGCAAGGGCATGGCAAAGCAACGGAGCCAAGGAAGCAGTTACACTGTGCACTCTATTTCCTTTCCAAGATTGTCAAATGTCAACAAATTCCTATAAGTCAATAGCACTATGGGTGAATTAGACACAGGCCTAATTGGATCTGGAACAGAGGAAGACAGTGTTCCCTCCCCCACATCTGCTATCAACAGCAAAGTGTAATTATGCTCACCAGGAGGGTCATTAGCTGCAGGGAGAGCTACCTGATTAGACAGCTGGAGGGGAAGAGGCAGAGAGACTGCACCCAGCATGCATGTAACAGAACCCTAGGAAACTCTTAGACATATCTGGGTGACGCTTGGTGACAGTTTGTGGGGCACTTGCCATCATAAAATATTCAAGGTATTCTAAAACTGAGGCTTTCAAGAAATTCCAGAGAGATGGATTTTTCAATCCACTATCTTAGGTGTTCAATGATATGTAATCTCTTTTTTTTATTCTTAATCTGCCCCTTTTTTATTCTTAAAAATTTAAGGTGATCTGGATTTTCTTATCTTTTAAGAATTTTCCTTGTTATAGAAATCCTTATTTCTAGGTATTAGAATCTCTTCATAATATTTTTGTCTTATGATACTTTACAATACTTTTTATTAAATGATTGCTTTACAATATTTAGCAACTTTTTTTACCCCGCATTGTGGAGTCAGGAGCAGGGAGACTGCAGGTTGGGGATGGCCATTCTCTACACCTGGATTCAGGTGCCAGAGCGCCTTCTGCAGACCTCTACTCGCTGGTCCCCACCCTCGGTCCCCTTGGGCGTGGCACCAACGCCCCTGAAAGGGGGTGGCACCAAAGTCCCTGAGACTGTATTTTGGCTTCCTTTATACTTTCTCTCTGATTGTCCTTTCTCTCTGAGTCCAGGGAGAATTCAAGTTTAGTTTTTCATTTATTCCCTCTCTCTGCCATAGTAAAAATAAAACTGGTTATTAAAGATTTTCCCCCTAAATCTATGGCTTATACAACAATTTGGGCCTTGTGTCTTAAAAAAAAAAACACAAAAATTAACTTCATTTGTTTTTCTTTGCATTGGACTATGTCATTTCTCTACAGTGCTGGATTTGAAGGTCTATTTTGCAAGACTGTGCATGTGTGTGTGTGTATGTTCAGGGTAGAAGTAAACAAAGGTGTTATGGGAATTAATAAACATCCTTGATAAATATTACTGTATACCATGGCAGTCTATTCGGTGGTGGTACGATATTTACAAAGTACACATCAGTGCCAAACTGCATGGCTTAGAGAGAAACGGTCTAGAATGTCACAAAGAAGAAAGCACTCGGTGAGATGTAGGCAATCAGGGGAGTCCTCATGGAGGAACTGGAAATTCATCAGGGTTACAATAAACACATCTGATGGGTCGTGGAATCTAAGTTAGAAGAGTAAAAACACAGATGTGTGTCCTTGGAAAAGTGAGAAAGTTCATGGGTCTCTTGGCGACATTTGGTGAAGGGTGGAATTAAGACAACTGAGATAGATTATGAAAGATTCTAAAACTGGGGCATATCGGTTTAGGTTTCATGAAGTAGAAGATAAGGATGTATTTGGAAAGGATATAATGTCATAATAGCTGTTTTTTATGGAATGGGTACATGTTGCTTAGTGACCTGCCTTTCAGTGAGTCCATCATTTAAAAAACGTATATTTAAGCAAAGTGTTAAAGAAATGGCTGAAACGTGAGACACTTAGCCCATCTTTTTTAACAGATACACAATAACTCAGTTAAGCTGCAGGTCAGCAAGGACCAACGGGACCTTGAGGCCTGTGTGTTCTGAGCCAATATTACATCATTACAACTAGGCTCTGACGCTCCTCTCGGATCAGTCTTCCAGTGGCCAGAAGTCAGAAATGCCTCCCAAACATGCTGCCGTGGACCCAGACGATTCCTGTAGTAAGGGCGCTCCATGCAGGCGCACCTTCCAGAGTGTGAGGTGTTTGCATTCTTAACGGGTGGCTTTTATACGCAGAAACATTATCCACTAATTAATTTAGTTGTTAAATTAGCTTTGAATTTATTAAAGGTATAATGTCATAAACCTAGTTCTTAATCTGTTAAGTTCAATTTTATTTCATGTTTTTGTATTTTAATAATCAGCATTTGTATTCTCTTTATTAATTATTAGCCCTTCCTTAGAATTATATTGGTATAACTTCTGAAGTGTCAAACTTAATTTGAACATTCAAACATTCATTTTATTATTTAATTAATTATGTTAAACTAATTGTTTTTTATCCACTCATTACTTCCTATGCTTTCCATTGGTTCTTATATTTCAATGTTTTAATTTATATACCCTTCAAATTTGTGTTGCGTTAATTCTAACTAAATATTTGAGATATTTTTTAACAGTTCCCATATAGTGGTGTTTTATTTTTAATTGAAATCCATTATTCTGTCTTGCTCAAATAATTTTGTCAGTATTACTTCTACTTTACGAATTTGAGTTTTTATTCTGTTACCTAATAAAATGGTCAAACATTTTTTACTTTTTCATAAACACTTGAAGATAATAAGTTTACTGGAAGGCAAAGAGGGAAAAATTGGGACAATTATAATAGAATAACAATAAAAATGATTTAATAAAAAAATTAAAGAGAATACTAATTTAATATACACTAAATAGATTCACTACAATAATTATGTTAATGAGAATTTTCCAATGCCTAATTAGATTTATTCAAACTGCTATAAACTGGGAATGGTGGATTAAAATTTTATTTATTTTTAAAAAAAATTACTGTTAAGAGGGCTTTCATAACTTGAGCCATTCACCTTACTTAAATATTTGAGCTGACTTTATAAATTCAGATTTTTTATTTTTTAAGTATTTCACATTTTCTGACTAACAAATAAAATTTACCCACATAGTTAAATAATGCTTGCACAACCAATACATTAAATTTATGGATATAGTAAGCCTTATGTTATCTTAAATGTCACAATACTCTTTAAATATGACAGATTCTTATAACTGGGAGAAAAAATCAACCAAAATCCATCATTCAATCATATGCTAAAATTGAAATCTGTTAAATAATTCACTAGGCTAAATTCTCTTTAATATTACAAGTTCTTAAGTTATCAAGAATGCATAGGTAGTGCCTTTTCACAAAATGTTAAATTTATAAATTTGATTTGGTTCATTATTTCTCCATTTAACTCTACATTTTACCCAAGGTAAAAAAAAATCCACCCAGGAAACCAGTTATGTCAGTCTAAATAACTTGGAGTTCCCTTTCAGGACAAATTCTTAGAATTGCCTTCCTCGTTAGTCAGAGCTGTTTCTCAACCACAGATTGTGGCCGGTGTCAGAGCTGTAGATGCAGACATCTGGCAACATTAGTCTCAAGATCATTAAGGACAGACAGAGCTGCAAATAAAGTGGTATCTGGCTTTGGGTCTGCAGTCAAATTACACTTCACTAAATTCTTCCTTTCATTTAAAGAATTGGCAACCCACTCTTAAATTAGCTAACTTTCCTCATATGGCAGAGTTTTTAAATTATTTCTTTGGCTCTTTTAAGATATTAAGTGAAATCAGATTGGATTTTGCATTTTTTTTTTTCTTTTACTTTTCTGGCTCCATATCACACTTTCTAAGATCACTCTAGCATTCAAATGACAATACCAAATGGTGAAATGTTGTCTAAGCAAAGTGTAAAAGAAAAATATGCCCTCATTTTAAATTCCTCTAATATATCAATAAACCTGTTATACATTATGCTCTGTTGAAATTCAATGCATCTTGAGAATGTTATTGTGAACGAAACAGAATTCTTGTCCTCAAGTAATACACTTCAAGTCGGGGAAATAGACAACCAAAGAAAAATGTGTGTGAGTGTTGGCTCTGGAACTAATGGAAGAGGAGACTGTTGTTTTGTTTTGTTTTTTTTCCTTAAAATTATTAAGGAAATTATTCCAGAGAAAACACTGTTGACCATCGCATTATCTCCTCAAATCACTGTCAGGCTATTAGGGTACTGTTGAACCGTGGGTCGCCGGGTGCTTTCCCAGACTGCAAAGAGCATCAGTGTCACCTAGAACTGGTTAAGTAGACCACTTCATCATTTCAGATCTACTGAAACAGAAACTCTTGGGTGAAGCCTGTAGTATGGATTTAATAAGTCCTCCAGGTGATTTTGATGCACGGAGACGTTTAAGAACCACTGTGTTGGAATAGCACTAAACTAGGTAAGGTTGATCTCAAATTATGTATATTTGAAAAATGACCACATTCCAAAATGAAGCTGTATGTCAGATGTGAACTATGAAGAGTTTTATATACTACTGCTTTCTCAACAAAGGCTACTAATTCTGGTTTTAGATACTGAACTCCACTATAAAGTAATGTTTAAAAAATGGTGCCAGATCTCTCAAATGATAACTGGTCAAATATTTTGCATTAAGTGGTTCTGAATCTGATAATTTACAGGACTATCAGCAAGAAGGTGAAAAAACTAATGAATAAAATACCTTTACATTGAGCACTTTATAGGTAGTTTAGTTCCTAAAAGCATAGAGTGAAAAGAAAACAAACAAAAATTGCTAGTTTTCTGGATATTTTTCTGTTGAGAAAAATAAATAAAGGTAGTCTTTCAACAGGACAATAACTTTTCTAGTGCAAAATCACTTTATGCTAACCCTAATTTAAATCACTAACATATACTGCATGAATAAAAGCCCCAAAGGAACTAAAAAGAAAGCAAAACAGGAACAAAAGTTTGACCTTACTATCTTCTGACATATTTAACAAATTCCAAGTTCATCAAGATCAATATCTTTGAAACGGAATCCTCCCTCTCCCCCTATCCCATCTCCAGAGAATCATTTAAAAAAAAAAAAAGTTCAAAGATGTGGCATGAGAACTCAAGTCAAATGAAAGAAATAACTTGCTGGCCCCACCAACAGATCCAAGATGGTCGTTTAGAGCCCCAATGATTTTTCTAGATAATGCTCCAGATTAAGGATAAGACAGGAATTTGGCAATTAGCTATTCTTTCTTAACTCTACATTTACTCAGTGAGATAAGGAAAGCTATTAAAAAATTTGAGAATAAATTGATTTTTTTAAATCCTACTTTAATATAACTAAGAGATAAAAAATTTAAAGCCCATTTATAACTAGTAATAATCCAAAAAGAATATGTTTGATTTCTGTGGCTAATTCCCCTAAAGAAACAAAGAAACATGAAATATTGATGCTTCTGAATTAATGCAGCCCTGATCACAATTAAAAATTCTATTTCTGTGAAAACAACCAAATATCCTGTTATGTTACAACCTATTGCATTAATAATGAGATTTCCTGGTCGAATCAGTATGTATACAATGATTTTATTGTATTTTAGAGTCTAGCATAGGAAAGTGGAGAAGCCCCCACACAAGTTGAGGACAAGAGCTTCCCTGGGTTAGAACATTAAACCTCACAGGGGGGAGGAAGACAGTAGCTGCAACTCTCTTCCTGTGAGCAGTATTACTACAGCAATTGATGCCAGAAAAATGACAGTATAGGATTTTTAGTGCACATCTCCTCCCAGAAACATCAATTTTTTTTAAATTTTTTAAATTTATTTATCTTTTAGAGGGGAAGGGAAAGAGAGAGGGAGAGAGGGAGAGAAATATCAATGTATGGTTGCCTCTCGTGTGTCCCTTGCAGGGAACTGGCCCGCAACCCAGGCATGTGCCCTGACTGGGAATCGAACCGTGATCCCTTGATGCACAGGCCCACGCTCAATCCACTGAGTTATATCAGCCAGGAGAAACATCAATTTTAATAACTATCTACTCATGAAAATACCTCAAGAAGAGCAAAAGATTGTGGGGAAAGGATTCTGGCACCTAGGTGAAGCACAGAAAGGAGAAAAGATATGGTAGCAAAGAAAAGATAGATTCATATTACTGACATCACCCTCCCTTAAACTCAGCCCACCAGCAAGGAGAGTCAGTCTGGTGTTGGAGTGGCCCACTGCTGAGGTCCAAGGTGAAGTTGGACACCCGCTTCACTCTCCTGGCCTCAAGTGTGGCCCCAAAGTGCTCCCCAGTATCTCCCATCAGGCTCCAGAAAACCCAGGTTCCCAGTCTATGTGAACTTTGACCCTAGACTCCTAGACCCAGGGTTTTGACTCACCCCAGCACCAGGACACCCTTGCAGCCCCAACCTTGAGGATACCTCCTACAGACTTAGGCTCCCAGACTACCCAAGTGCCAGACTGTTCTCCACAGACCCATTCTCAGCAACTCCCCAACCGGGTACCAGGTTACAAACTGACTCACGTGCCCCCAGGCTTTAGTCTTTCTTCAGAACCTATGGCCTCAGCATGCAGGCCATTTCCTGCAAAACAGGCTCACAGACCCATTAACCTCATCACAATGGTCCTTGGCACCTGATTCACTCTCGTGGATCCAGAATCCAGGTCCACTCACACAGACCTAGGTTCTAGGCTTATCTCCACTGACTCAAGCACCAGGCCACCCCAGTGAACCCAGGCTCCAGCTTGCTCCCAAATACCTAGGTACCAGGCTTGTTCCTAAGTACACAAATAGTAGGCCTTTCCACTTGCTGACACAGGCAACAGCCTTACCTTCCCAGGGGTAAGGAGATCTGTCACACCCTACCTGCAGCTTCAATCTACCACCTCTGGGTTTCTTGCAACTTCTTCCTAACTTAGAGCAGTACAGCCTTTCATGCTGCTTCAGCACCCTCAGCATCACTCACCTCTGCTCATCTACCTGGCCAGACCCCCCTGTTACAATAACATTAGGAGAAACAATCTATGCATTATTGGCATTTTTAGAAGAAGAGAGGAAGAAAGGGACAGAAGTTCTGAAACTTCAATAGAAATTCAGATGCTCCATTTCTGGAAGCTAATGAGTCATCCCAAATATCCAACCCTGAACAATTTTCTTCAAGATATACTACAATAAAACTATCTAAAATCAAGAAAGAGAATTTTAAAAGTAGCAAGAGAAAAAAAAAACCCTTAGTTATAAGACCCTCAGAGGATTTCTCAGAAACCTATAGACCCAGAGAGAGTAGAATACTACATTAAAAGTTATGAAAGAAAAATAAAACAGCAATTCAAGAGTACTTTATGCATCAAAGCTCTCTCTCAGAAATAAAAGATAAATACTTTCCCCACCAAAAACACAAAGGCTAAAGGAGCTTATCATGACTAGACCTGCCTTACATGAAGTGCCAAAAGAAGTTCTTCAAGCAGAAATAGAAAGATGCCAATTAATAACATGAAAACATAAGAAGATATAATACATAATGTTGAAGGTAAGTAAATAGTCTAATTAAGAATACTTTAATATTATAATATGGAACAATCTCCAGGATAGATCACATATTAGCTCACAAAACAAGACTTACTAAATGTGAAAAAATTTATATTGTACTGAATTTTTCTCTAAACATGTTGGTATAAAATTAGAAATCAATAACAGGAGGAAAACTGTAAATTTACAAATATGTGGAATTAAACAACACAGTTCTGAACAACCAATAGGTCAAAAAAAGAAATCAAAAGAGAAATCAAAACATATCTTGAGATGAATGAAAATAGAATTATAGTATACTAAAATATATGGTATGCAGCAAAAGTAGTTCAAGGAGGGATGTTTTTAGGAATAAATGAAAAAAAATTCAAGAAACAAATCAAGAAAAAATTTCAAATAAATGACCTAACTTTGCAACTCAAGAAACTAAAAAACAAGAAAAAAAAAACTAAGCCCAAAGTTACCACAGAGAAGGAGATAACAAAGATCAGAGCAGAAATAAATGAAATATAGAATAAAAAAATGATAGGAAATACCACTCTGAGAGTTGGTTTTTTGAAAAGATAATACTGACAAACCTTTAACTAGACTTACCACAAAAAAAGAGGAAGGACACAAATAAATAAAATCAAAATTAAAAGGGGAGCTATTAAAACTGACATCACCTGAATACAAATGAGCATAACAGGCTACATCAGACAATTATATGCCAAAAAATTTGATAGCCTAGAAGAAATGGATAAAGTCCTAGAAACATACTATACAAACTACCAAGATTTAATCATTAAGAAACAGAAAATTTTAAAGGACCAATAATGAATTAGGAGAGCAAATCAGTAATCAAAAACTTCCCCAAAACAACAAAAAAACAAGGATAAAATTGTTTAACTGATGCTTTCTACAAAATATTAAAGAAACAAATGCCAAGACTTTACATCATCTTCAAAACAATTAAAGGGAAATGTACACTCCTAAACTTATTTTACAAGGCCAGCTTTTAAAGAATTTTTATTTATTAATTTTTTAGGGAGGGGGAGAGAGTGAGCGAGAGAGAAATATCCAGTCATTGTTCCATTTAATTCATATGTTGATTCTTTTATGTGTCCTTCCTAGAGATTGAACTTGCAAACTTGGTGTACCAGGACGACACTCTAACCAACTCAGCTGCTGGCCATCCCAGCTTTTCTAATACCAAAGTCAGATAAAGAAACCACAAGAAAGGAAAACTGCTGCCCAGTACCCTTGAACTATTAATGCAAAAACTCTCAAAAAAAAAAAAAAAAAAACAGTATTCAAGAGCACAAAATTTACTTCCAGCCAAGATGGAGGTGTAGGTAGACACATTGTACCTCCTCACACAATGAAAATTAAGGACAACAAAAAAGTAGAAAAAAAAAAACCAGAACTGACAGAAAATTGAATTGTACGGAAGTCCGACAACCATTCATCAAGACTGGCAAGAGGGGCGGAGTCCGAGGCCAGTGGAGATGGGTCATGGCAGGAAAAAGCTGCAGCTTGCAGATCCCAGGCACAGGGTGGCAACAGGCAGACCCAGTGAGGCACACAAGGCAGCTGGCTGACCACAGTCACACATTCACGTGCAGTAAACCAGGAGAAAATGGTGAGCAAGACAGACTGTGCAACCCAGGGCCCCAGCACCAGGAAATAAAACCTAAAAGCACCAATTGAAAACACTTGTGGGGGTTGAGGTGCTGGGAGAGACTCCCGGCCTCACAGGAGAGTTCATTAGAGAGACCTACAAGGTCCTAGAACGTACAGAAGCCCACCCACCTGGAAACCAGCACCAGAAGGGCCCAATTTGCTTGTGGGAAGTAGCAGAAGGGACTGAAATCCAACAGAAAGTGGAGCAAGTGCCATTGTTCCCTCTCTGACCCCACCCCCACATACAGCATCACAACCCAGGGACTGGGTTGCCCCACCCTGGTGAACACGTAAGGCTCCCCCCCTCATATGTAACAGGTGCAACCAGACCAAAACAAAAAAAAAGAAAAGAAATGGCCCAAATGGAAGAACAGATCAAGCCCCAGGGCAAATACACCTAAGCAACCAAGAGATATCAGATGCACAATTCAAAGCCCTGGTGATCAGGATGCTCACAGAATTGGTTGATTTTGGTCACAAATTAGATGAACAAATGAAGGCTACATTAAGTGAAATGCACGAAAATGCACAGGGAACCAACAGTGATGGGAAGAAAACTGGGACTCAGATCAATGGAGTGGACCAGAAGGAAGAAAGAAACAACCAAACAGAAAAGAATGAAGAAACAAGAATTCGAAAAAATGAGGAGAGGCTTAGGAACTTCCAGGACAGCTTTAAAGTTCCAACATCCGAATTATAGGGGTACCAGAAGGAGAAGAGGAAGAGAAACAAGTGGAAAGCTTATTTGAACAAATAATAAAGGAGAACTTCCCCAATCTGGCAAAGAAAATAGACTTCCAGGAAATCCAGGAAGCTCAGAGAGTCCCAATGAAGTTGGACCCAAGGAGGAACACACCAAGGCACATCATAATTACATTACCCAAGATTAAAATGAAGGAGAGAATTCTAGAAGCAGCAAGGGATAAGGGGACAGTCACCTACAAAGGAGTCAACATCAGACTGTCAGCTGATTTCTCAAAAGAGACCTTGCAGGCAAGAAGGGGCTGGAAAGAAGTATTCCAAGTCACGAAAGGCAAGGACCTACATCCAAGATTGCTCTATCCAGCAAAGCTTTCATTTAGAATGGAAGGGAAGATAGAGTGCTTCTCAGATAAGGTCAAGTTAAAGGAGTTCATCATCACCAAGCCCTTATTATATGAAATGTTAAAGGGACTTATCTAAGACAAAGAAGATCAAAAATATGAACAGTAAAAAGATAGAAAATTCACAAATATTTCACAAATATTAACAACCATACCTAAAACAAAAGCAAATTAACCAAACAATAGAACAGGAACAGAACCACAGAAATAGAGATCACATGGAGGGTTTACAACAGGGGAGTGGGAGGAGGAGAGAAGGGGGAAGGTACAGAGAATAAGTAGCATAGATAGTGGGTAGAAAATAGACAGAGGGAAGGCAAGAATAGTGTGGGAAATGTAGAAGCTAAAGAACTTCTGACACATGGACATGAACTAAAGGGGGGGAATGTGGGTGGGAGAGGGTGTGCAGGATGGAAGGGAATGGAGGGGGGGAATGGGACAACTGTAATAGCATAATCAATAAAATATATTAAAAAACACAAAATTGAATTCAACAGCACATTAAAAGGAATATACACTCTGATCAATAGGATTTATCTCTGAGATGCAAGGATGATTCAACATACATAAATCAATAAATGTGATACATCATATTAATAAACGGAAAGGTAAAAAAAATTATGATTAACTCAATAGATGGAGAAAAATCATTTGGCAAAATGCAAATCTATTTATAATGAAAAAACTGTCAATAAATTGGCTATAGAAGGAACATGCCGTGAGATAATAAATGTCACAGCTTATATGACAAGCCCACAGCCAATATACTCAATGGTGCAAGGTTTAAACTGTCCATCTGAGATCACGAGTAAGACAAGCATGCCTACTTTCACCATCCCTATTTGACACAGTACTAGGAATTTCTACAGCCAGAGAAATCAGGCAAGAAAAAATAAATAAAAGGCATAGAAATCAGAATGGAAGAAGTCAAACTTTCTTTTTAGATGATATTTACGTATAGAAAATTCTAATGACCCAACAAAGTATTAAAATAAATCAACAAATTCAATAAAGTTGCAGGATAAAAAATCAATATGCAAAAATTAGTTGCATTTCTGTATACCAACAATAAACTATTAGGAAGAGAAACAGAGAAAAAATTCTCATTTACAATAGCATCAAGACTAATGAAATATGAAGAAATAAACTTCACCAAGGAGGTAAAAGGTATGTACACTAAAACCTGTAAGACATTGGTAAGAGTAATTGAAGAAGACAAATAAATGGAAAGATATCTGTTCATGGATAGGAAAAATTAATACTGTTAAAATGTCCATGATGTACAAGGCCATCTATAGATTTTATATAAGCCTTACCCAAATTTCAATAGCATTTTCCACAGAAGTAGAAAAAATAATGCTAAAATTTGTTTGGAATCACAAAAGATTGGAATAGCCAAAGCATGTCTGAGAAATAACAAAAAGGAAGGCATCATGAGTCCTGACCTCAAATTTTATTGCAAAGCTATAGTAACAAAAAAAAAATATGTTACTGGCATTAAAACAGACTCATCGGCCAGTGGAATAGACTTGATAGTCTAGATATAAACCCAAGTGTATACAGTCAACTAGTATTTGATAGGGATCCAAGAATACTCCATGGGTAATGGATAGTCTCTTCAGTAAATTATGTTGGGAAAACTGGATATTCATATGCAAAAGAATGAGGGTATTATGCTAAGTGGAGTAAGTCAAACAGAGAAAGACAAATATTGTATGTGCCCACTTATTTATAGAAACTTAAAATGATGAATATTAGATACAGAGAGTAGAATGGTGGTTGCCAGGGGCTGGAGGATGGGGAGATGAAAGATGTTGGTTAAAGGACACAAACTTCCAGCTACAAGATGAAGGAGTTCCGGGGATCTAACGGAAGGCACGGTGGCTGCAATTAACCCTGCAGTTGACCCTTGAATACGCGGGGATGGGGTCTCAAACTCCCTGAGTGGAAAATCCACCTATAGCTTTTGTGCAGTACCTGAGCTCACTGCAATGGCAACGGGAGGTGGCCACAAAATTATTACAGTAAGTACGTCAGTCAATTTAATGAATTTATGATTTAATGCTACATCTTAACATTCCTTTACATTTCTCTCCATTGTAAATGGCACCATGTAGTGTCCTTAGGTGTTTGCGTAAGTTTTGATAAATTTTAACTTTTTATAATAGGTTTTTGTATATAGGTTATGGTAACAAATGATAAAATAGACTAACATCCAAAAATGTTTTATGCATTCATGACATAACTTTTTTCTTATTTTTTTCAATATTTTAGGCTATATGGTTTGTTTGTGAGCTTTTTTAAATGTAGCAAATCTTCAAATTTTTTTCTAATGTATTTATTGAAAAAATCCACATATAAGTGGACAGGGGGGTTCAAACCCATGCTGTTCATGAGCAAAGTGCACTTTATTATATAGTTGAAGCACACACACAAACATGTTAGTTGTGTGATAGGATAGAAATATTAACTAGTGTTGTTGTGGTAATCATGATACAATATGTATGTATCAAATCTTCATATTGCATACCTTACTTAAACCCACATATGTTGTATTTCAGTAATACCTCAATAAAGCTAAAAAATTGTTAATATGATAGTGTTTAGATGAAATAGTTTTAAAGTGTGATAAAATTGAGATGTTGAATATCTACCAATGTTTAGAATTTGACATTTGTTTTGTGTTCCATTGGGAAGTGTGGGACGTAATGTTCGATTTAGTGAGTCAGTGCCGGGTGGCCTATTCATTTAGGGGCTATGCCAGAAGAATAGAAAAAACAGAGTAAATTTTTGTGTTAGCTTTGAAAGCACCAATAGGGAGTATTATAAAGCTGGTTTATGAACCTTATTTAGATGGAAGTTGAGTTACTGTTTTCCAATCTATTTGTGGCACATGGGCACACCCAAAAGAGAGAGGTTTTTTGTCTGTAAACAGGAAAATCACATCCATATTGTGAATAGGGAATTCTTTACCTTCATATAATCAATCTTCCAAACAAGTATGAGATAAATGTAACCTATTAATATCTAACAGGACGCACATAAGAGATTTTTGTATGTTTTAGTTTATATACAATAAATTATGGCATGAACTGTAGGAAGCACATAAGTTAGTCTGCAACAATAAATGGTATCTCTATTTGAGTCCCTTGTGCCTAATACATAGCTATCAATTCATCTGTTGCTCCTGTAGCAATATTTTAATAAATACCAGAAGGGTAGACCTTCAAACCAAAGCATTTTGTGTGAAAAATTTATTGAATGATCTTATTCAAACCTTTTTGGGGCAAGATGGAAAATATGCCAGGTTTCTTCACAAGCATTTCTCATATAGAATTATTCCCATGGAAAGCTGCCACCTCCAAAGTAAAGCACTCCTTTGCCTGTTGGTCCTTTTTCTTGAATGGCAAGGCTACTTTCAGTCTTGCCGCACCCTAAATAATGGATCTCTGAAGCTTGCGCAAGCTAATTCCCAGTGCAGCCCAAGTTCCCAGCTCTTCACATCCATAAACTTAAATGTAACAGCAAGTTTTCATTATGACACTGTGACTCCAACTGCGTTCATAAGGGTTTCAGAAAAATTACAGCATGATGTGATTTCCATATACGTATATTTCTTGAGGTTTCAAGTACAACATTTTTCAGACCCACTTATGTAAATAACATGATACTCTAACAGAAGAGAGATTATTATTACATTTCATTTTAATGTGTAAGAAAGAAAAATCTCACGGCACAAATTTGAACTAGCACATTATTTTCTTGATTTGCCGGGTCTGAAGAGAGACACTGAATGAGTAGCTCTCCCTAAAGCAATATTTCATGTAGTTTCTATAGGTCTGTGAAATTTCTATAATGCTGCAAAATCAGCCTTGCCTCGGGTTTAATGTCTTCTGTTTATTAGCAGAATACTGCGCACCTGCTCAGGACACCTGCACACGCTAACTTAGTGTTTTAGACCAAATTCAATCGAGTGTGCATTAGCACACTGACTCACCATCAGGTACATTAAGGATTTAAAGTTCGATTCATAAATTACATAGCAAGATGGATGTCCTCTCTCCCCTGCCTCCTTGTTGCTCTTCCAGCCTCACCACCTCATGCGGAGGATTATCTATCACAGTGGAACAGTAGCTTTATCCTTACTGTCAAGTGGAATTAGGAGGTTAACTCTTGGAGGCAAATTCATAAGACTCATGTTCTGTTGTTCATGAGACAACAGGAATTTTATTTGTGATTATAAATAGGCATATTTTCAAAAGGAAACGTCCATCAATCACATGAGCATAAACCTTATGCGTGACAATTTTTCTTTTCATTTGTACCAGCAGCTGCCAAGTCTGTTTCCTATAGGTAACAGAAAAAAGAAACACTGGAAATCCTTTTTGTCTCGTCTATCTAGATTTGGATTTATTGTTGTTGTTTTATGCTCTCTGAAAATACACGTATTTAATTTTCAGGTAAAATAAACACATTAATAAAATTATTTCTTATTTTAAAACATTTTCTACTTCTCTTTCTAAATCTACAAACAATCATTCTTGGTTTCCTTAAGCAGCTTCTGCTTTCCAGCGATTTTTTAGAGCTCTTGCTGTCTTCCCAGCACCATCACAGGTGCTGGGAAAGAGCAGCCAGCAGCAGAGAAAATGTTCGTTGCCCTCATGTAACTTCTATCCTCTTGGTGGTGGAGGATGAAAGTAGACAATAAATAGGTGGGTAGGCAGATATTCCAAAACAAGGATGTATTTACTATAATGGTAAGTTCTATGAAAGAAATAAGCAGTGTAACACAGTAGGAGGAAATTGAGTGGATCTCCCAATTTCTCTTTTTAATTAAATTCAATTAATTTTTATTTTATTATGTACTAACTTTGAACTAGGTCCCACTTGACAATGGGTCTACAAAGCTAAATAGATTTGGCTTATACCTTAACAGAACTTAACATTCCAGCAGAGAGAGAAAAAATTTAAACAAATACAGTAGACTGTGACCAGGGCCATATTAAATTCTCTACGGTCACTGGAATAGAGAAATTCTCTGATGCTGCCTACAGAGTGAAGACTTCCCAGAGCAAAGGACAGCAGAGTGGACCCCCAAAGGAGCAGTTGGAGTGAATTCAAGTAGTTTTAAGTTAAAGAGCACTGCTGGCAGACGTGCAGAAGAACGGGATTTGGTTCACGCGCATTTGAGGACTTGGGTTCAGCATGACTGAAAGCATCATATTGTCAGACAATATGATGCAGGCAGTAGGGAACTAGTGGAGAATTTTAAAGAGAATAGCAGTAAGGTCAGACTTGGGTTTTGGAGAAACCATTCAATCAACTTGGATGGAGATATTTTTCTAGGGAATGGATGCAGAGCTAGGTATAGGTGAGGAGAGCAATGAGGAAACAGGAAGGGCAGTAAGTAAGGGCAGGATTCATAGGGTCTGAACTCAAATGACTAGCACAGTTTTGGACTTTCAAACATTTAGAGGAAGGCCAGATAAGAGAGAGATCTGGGAAAGAAAATGGCTTATCGATTTTAGTGAACTCAATGATGGCTTATTGTTCTAATAAAACATGATGTAAATCATGGTATTAAGCAGAAGAACTGAGGGTGGAATATGTCCAAGTCCCAACACAGGTGTTCTAGAGCAGTAGTCCTCATCTAGGGTTGACTTTGACCTTCTGGGAACATTTGGCAGTTTGTGGAAACATTTTCTGTTTTCACAACCTGGAGGCACAGGGAGGTCTTAATGGCATCTAGTAGGCAGAGGTCAAGGATGCTACTATGCATCCTACAATGCACAGGACAGTCTCCCAAAACAAAGAGTTATCCAGACCAAAATGTTAGTAGTGCCACGGTTGAGATACCATGGTCTAGAAGAACACTCTCACTAAGTGTGGGTAAGCCTACTCAGTGCAAAGCCCAAGGGCAGAAGCCACTACGTTAAAGGTGGTGTCTAAGAGAAGGGGCCTCACTCCAAGATTTAAAAGGACTTTGGCTCTAGGTCCAGAAACTTTGTTTAAGTCAGTTCAGTAACTAGGCTGTTTCCTTCATTGCTGCTTTGCTTTCTGTGTCTTCATAAAAGGCACAGCTAATGGAGACATCTGTAGCACATGTCTCCTCATTGACATGTACCTCTTTGTAATGTGTGCTCATACTGCTGTTGGTCATGGTAGGGACTCTCTAGTCACTTTGGGAGAGAAAAGGAGCAACGTGTTATGTACTTGATAGGTTAATATGCCCAAGATTCAAAACCTGTGTTTAAATGCTTGGTATAATCAGTCAAGAGAGAGAGGGCTAAGAATGGAATTGAAATAGCTGAGATTAGTCTCAATTAATAATGATAATAGCTAATATTTACCTCATGCTTACAAGTCATATATCCTTATATGAGTTTACTCACATAAGTCTTAAACAACCCCAAGAGAAAAAATAGAATACCTGCATTTTGCAGACAAGGAAACCGAGACACAGGAGGGCTGGCTGATTTCATGCGTGTTGGAACCAGTACTCACATCCCTATATCCAACTCCAGAACAACATCATACTCCCTGGGATGCCACCTCTGTGATCACTTGCTCCAATGATTATTATTTTACCCTACTTTCCATGTAGGCAAAAAATATAATCTCTCCTGGAAATGCAATGGGAACAGGAATGCATGGTGTGGCCATGTTTTCTTAGCAGAATCTGTTGAAGAATTCAAATTTGGCTGGTAGAACTGAGACCAAGGGCTTGCCATTGTCGCTCAGATTGAGGCCTGGTGAGGAGTGGTGAGTGACTGAGTTGATCTTAAACTGAAATGAAAACGACTTCTTCTTTCAACTGAATCGGAAAACTCTAGCTTAAAGAAAACTTGAAATAAAAGAAAATTAAAGCATTTTTTAATGAAAAATAATACCTCACCATGTAAGTACTGGGCAGCCTCTTTGTTTCGTGTGCTAAACATATTAAAAAAGAAAATCCATCTAGTGCTGAAGAGAAATCCAAACCCATTTAGGAATTAAATCTTGAAACCAAACATACATAGCTTGCAATAAGTAAATTCTGTATTGATTCTATCTTTGTATAACTAAACAGAGAAGCAAAGTAAATCATACATAAATTAGGTCCCCAATATACAAAACACTTGGCAAGAGTAATATTGAAAAACATTTTTAAAAAATTTCTTGTTAAAATAATAAGATTGTAACAGAATTTTGTCTTCTGTTTTATTTAATTATGCTTTAATGGTTTGTTTCTAAAAAAGAGAGAGAAAGAAGTGAGATGCACGGAGCATGTTTTAAGTATGCATTGTTTTCACACAGAGACATAAAAACTAAATGTTTTGACTGAAGATGGCCATTTGACAGTAATTTTTAAACTATCCAGCAACTGGTATAGAATCTTTTCCACAGTAGGTGTTTGTTAAATGTTGAAGTTTTGGGAAATTCTCCTGAAAGCTTAAAGAAATTTACAGGTAGTGTCCATTTTGACATAAACAAAATATATCTGAGCAGGATGGAGAACCCAAGGAATTTTTAAGCAATTTGATTAATCTGCTTACACACTAAGTGGCAGAACTGAGGTCAGGGCCTTCAAAAGCAATTTACTCATTCGTTATGACTAAAAGCTGCACTAAAAGAGGCATTTCATGTTCCTCTTTATAAAGAATATTCACCCACATCATTTGAAATAGCCCTCTAACCATCTGACGAGGGCAGTATTATTTATCAGTTTTCCCATTTTTCAGCCTTAGATTTAACCACCACCCTAACCTCAGTCCTCAGACAATTAAGTCAGAATGTTTTTTTTTCTGCACTTGAGTTTTGTACGGTCCCTCAGTTCATTATTTTTCAAGGGAGGAAAAAAGCCATTTCTACCTTCAGTTGGTCATTACCCCACAAAAGTGTGGGAAGCAGCCCAGAGTTCCATGAAAGCAAAGTAATTCAAATAATTTTCCACAGTCTCCTTCCAATCTCTTGAACCATTCTATCAATAATCCTATGGTTGTAACTATCTTGGAAACCAAACTTGCAGATTTATTATATCTTCCAGGGATAACTATCTTTGGTCAGTTTTAGACCTTACGGGTTTTCTCTAACGTGGGTTGAGGCATCCTTTGCTCTGTGCATCCTGACTCTCCCCCTCCAGGACCCCCATCTTTGGGGCTGGACCCAGAGAAATGGACGTGTGTTTGTTAGCATGCACCAGCACCGCGCTGGGTCACTCTGTTCAGACATGGTGTTGCTCCTCAAAATCTTATTCAAGTAAGGCAGGCCAGCCACTTTCACAGCTCATCGGTAAAGAGCTTGCTGGTTTAGGGCACTCGGTGCAGGGCGGGGTAACGATATGGTGAATATTTTTCTTCTCTTCCTCATGGAACATGTGCTGTATTTCCTCAGTCCCCCGTACCGAAGGAATGCAGTCTGCACCTCCACGCCGAGAGGACTTTAATCCGTTAATAACTTTTCCAGGACCAGTGAGCTGCGTCTTTTTCCTTTTTCTCTCTCTGGGTTTTTATTGTGGTAGTGGTGGGTTTTTTCTTTTCTTTCTTTCTTTTTTATTCATTTTACACGAGAATAGGAAAAACAGACAAAATTTCTCACAAAATGTATGTGCACGGTAAAAATTATGACCCAAATGCTCCAGGATAAATAAGGCACAGTTTGTTTTCCCTGAGAATTCAGCTCTTGCTGTCATCCATTGGTCACTTAGGTTTACTTCTCTGAAGGATTCATGAATCAGTGGCTTAAACTGTAATTGTTTTTAGAAAACCAAACGGTAAATTTCCACTACAGAAATGCAAGTTGTTTGTTAAGCATAAATGAAATTTGGAACCAAAGTGTTCAGTAACTGTTCCACAGAGAAATTATTTCTTTTACCAAGTAGTTATTTAGATAATATGTTTATTTTAGAGCCTGTCCTTTTTAGATTAAACTTGAATTTTTCTAGCTAGGGAATCTGCATTATTAACTGCTACCTTAACACAATAAGAACATCATGGGGAGAAAGTCAAGGAGAAACAGAAGCATGTAAGATTACAGTTCTTTTCAATTTCCCTCCTTGGGAGTAATAAACTGTTGACGTGAATAGTTACTACAGGTAATGGGCAGGATGTTTTTCTTCCTTTAACTCTGGTTATTTTATTTTTAGTAAGCAAGCATTTTTAAGCCCTTCTAGTGCTTCTCTCAAAGAAATAATTGGGATTACTCTGTTTTACATAACAACAGGAAGTGACAGAAGGAGGACCCAGTGCTCACTTTTAGTAAACCTGTGTTCACATCCCCCTGTGGTTCAGGCAGGAGGGTGACTTGCTGCGGTCTGTTCAATGCCTGTTTCTGCACCCAGTTCACTTTCCGAAATACGGTAGCTGAAATTCACATGCTGCCATTAGTTTACTATAAAATTAATTCATAGCTAGCCTTGAAGTGGTAGTCAAGGAGTTACAAAATCTATTACATGTGTTTCAAAGACATTTAAAGTATAGTTTAAGAAAAGTAAAAACAAAATACATTTATGAGTTCTTCTATTATCTTTTTAATGTGAAAGGCATTGAGAGGTAGAAAGTGAGTACTTTATTTCAAATTTGTAAGGGAGAAATTCCAGCAAATGGACCATACATTGTGTTTTCATTAACCTTCATTAGACCAATCAGACAAGGTGAGGCTTGACTCAGTCTTCCAAATCCATTATGAGGACAGGAGAGCCACATATGCAAGCCTCATGAACCATGCTGTAGACTTTTACGACATTTACCTTACTGTGAATGCCAGTCTATTTAGCCAAGTATTATACCTACCACACCTAGTTTTAGAAATGATTGAGTATGGACACAAAATAGAGGAAGAAGTGAAGGCTATGCAAATTGAAATAAAGAAAAATAGTCCTGGCTGGTATGACTCAGTTGATTGAGTGCTGGCCTGCTAACTGAGAGGTCACTGGTTCGATTACCAGTAGGGGGTACATGCCTGGGTTGCGGGACAGGTCCCTGGTTGGGAGCATGTGAGAGAAAACCTATTTGTGTATTTCTTGTGCATCATTTCTCTCCCTCTCTTTTTCTCTCCTTCCCCCCCTCTCTAAAAATAAAAAATAAAATCTTTTTTTAGAAAAGAAAAATATACAGGGAACCAACCATGAAAGGAAGGAAACCAGGTTTCAAATCAACAATTTGGAGGAGAAGAAAGAAAGAAACATTTAATTGGAACAGAATGAAGAAACAAGAATTCAAAAAAAATAATAATGAGGAGAGGCTTAGGAACCTCTGGGACAACTTTGAGCATTCCAACATTTGGATCATAGGGGTGCCAGAAGGAGAAGAGGAAGAGCAAGAAATTGAAAACATATTTCAAAAAATAATGAAGGAGAACTTCCCCAATATGGCAAAGAAAATAGACATGCAAGTCCAGGAAGCTCAGAGAGTCCCAAAGAAGCTGGACTGAAGGAGGAACACACCAAGGCACATTATAATTAAATTACCCAAGATTAAAGATAAGGAGAGGATCTTAAAAGCAGCAAGAGGGAAGGAGAGAGTTACCTCCAAAGGAGTTCCCATAAGATTATCAGCTAATTTCTCAAAAGAAACCTTGCAGGCAAGAAGGGGCTGAAAAGACGTATTCAAAGTCATAAAAAGCAAGGATCTATGTCCAAGATTACTCTCTCCAGCAAAGCTATCATTTAGATTGGAAGGGCAGATAAAGTACTTCCCAGATAAGGTCAAGTTAAAGGTGTTCATCATCACTAAGTCCTTATTATATGAAATGTTAAAGGACTTATCTAAGAAAAAGAAAATAAAAACTATGAACAGTAAAATGAAAACAAACTCTCAATTATCAACAACTGAAACAAAAAAACAAAAACAAACTAAGCCAACAACTAGAACAGGAACAGAATCACAGACATGGAGAACATATAGAAGATTATCAGCAGGGAGGGAGTAAAGAATGAGGGAAAAGTTACAGGGGATAAGAAGTATAATTGATAGGTACAAAATAGACAGGGGGAGGATAAGAATGGTATATGAAATGGAGAAGACAAACAACTTATATGTATGACCCATGGACATGAACTAAGATTGCAGGGGATGCTGGTGGGAGGGGGAGTGTAGGATATAGAGGGATAAAGGAGGGAAAAAATAGGATGACTGTAATATCATAATCAATAAAATATACTTAAATAAACATTTGATCTAAATGTGATGAGTGCAAACCATCCCAGATGTTTTCAAAATGAGATTGAACCTCAAAACAATGAGATATAAAGATGTTCCAAAGTTAGTCATGAACAAAATATGTAGCATGACTGTTCCCCATTTTGTGGCCTAAGAATGTTATTCACACCCTCATATTTATTTATTTATTTTTAATTATATTTCATTGATTATGCTATTATAGTTGTCCCAAACAACTAGAATAGGAGCAGAAACACAGAAATGGAGATCACCTGGAGGGTTAGCAACAGGGGAGTGGGAGGAGGAGAGGGGGGAAAAGGTACAGAAAATAAGTAGCATAGATGGTGGGTAGAAAATAGACAGGGGGAGGGCAAAAATAGTGTGGGAAAAGTAGAATATACCGTCATGTTTATTGATGGTGGGAATGAATGGATACAGATTCTGAAAAACAATATGGTAAACTATGTATTTTATCTACATAGTATAGGTATACATAAAATTTTCAAAGTGGCATTACTCTAAGCTGAAAACAGTATGCATACACATACATACACATTCAACAATAGAAATATAATAAATTTATTATTGGGGAGTTTTTTATAATCTGTATGATAGTACTAACATGATTATATTATGGGCAAAGAAAAATTTTACATATACTGATCATAACTATCCAAAACAATGTATAGAAAAGTACTGATTAAAACAAAAATATATTGTGGAAAGACTTTTTAACTTGCTAAATCTCTTTTCTTCCCTAGAAAAAATTGATATTCTTTAACTGTTAAGAAAAATTTTAAAAACTTGAGCAACAACAAAACAAACTGTTAATCTTCAGAGCATGTTTCTAAATACAGTTCTGAAATATTTAATTTAAGAAGGAAGATAGAGAACTTGGTTTTCACACTTTCCTCGGGAGATCTGGGATTCCAGAAAGGTGCCTGCGTATTTACGTGTTGCAGGCAATGTGCAAAATTACAGTCCTCCACTCTCAATTTAACCACAATTACTCTATTTTTATCTGTTTTATTTATCATGGTTTTGTAAATACACTGTTTGAAATTAGAAGTCTGTTACTAAGATCAAAGAAGTTTCACAAATGCAGTTTGGGCACCAACTTCTTAAGTTACAGATGAAGACAGTTGAAGACCAGGTGACCCAGAGGTTTCCACTGAGTTTAATCGAAGTGGTAAAGGAAGATTATAGACACTTTCATATTCCCCAGGTCAGCATTTTCCCCATCAAATGTAAAGATGAGCTTTTCCCTGCACTACCACACCGGCTTTCTCTACAAACCACACATTGCTTTGTGCTAAGAAAAAGATCACATCAACTTAACCTTCAGTGTCAAGTGTCTTAAGTGTCAAGTGAAGACCTGTTTTCTTGATTAACTCACCCAAACCCTTCCAGCGTGTGGAGAGTTTCCTTCTGAAAGGTAAATTCACTCTTGATAAAGCCAGACCATCTTGAATTGATAAGTCCTCTAATCCAGTGAAAGGTGAATTTGCAAATATTTGAGAAATTAAAAGGAGAGGAGAAAAATTTAAGTTGGTTATTTAAAATATCACTTCTGTTATCAAATGACAACATACTGAAATGATATTTCTGATACTGAGGCTTTTTCAAAAATTCACCTTTACTGAGGTATAATTCATACACAATGAAATACATTCATTTTAATTGCACAACCCGATGAGCTTTGATAAATGTATATAAGTGCATATACCTTCACAACCACTGTCCCAGTGAAGAGAGAGCACATTTCTACGACCCCAAAAACTTTTCTCTTGCCCTTTCCAATTGACGTCATCCTCAACCCAGACTTGAAGCAACTACTGATCTCCTTCTAGTTGCCAAAAATTTGTTGTGCCATTTTAATAATTAGCTTTTATTAGGGATGCTTCCATGTTGTTCCAAAGGCATATGTAACGGTATGTTATATAGATTGCACCATCATCGTGAAAGCACAATTCGGCAAGAGCTGATGTTCGCTATCCAGTTATGAGCCACACGAGGTGCTAGAAAGGTCTGCACACCAATCCATCAGCCCCAAAGTCACAGACCTGCTGCAGGACATGCGGTCTCTGTCCCTAACACTGGAATGGATGGGACCCAAGCCCAGGCTCCTGATACTTCCCCTAACACCCAACGTTTTCCATTAAGTCTCAGAGAGAACAACTTTTCACTCTTTAGATGCAAAATGCTTTTTAAAATGTGACCCTGCTTTGAAAATAATCATGGAGACTGTCAATATCATATCAGGAGAAGGAAATTTATGATCCATTGTGAAATGATTCTGTTTCCCTCCTAACCGCTCATATTAAAATACCGCCAATTGGTTTTCAAGATTTTCCTCCTACTGCAGCAACTTAAAAATAATTTGTATATCAATTTTTTTTTTTTTTTTTTTTTTGCTTACTGCTGTGTTGTGATTCTTTCCTCTGTTGTCACAAGTATGAATATCAGGTAATGGGTACCATTCATTTCTGTGCTTAGTAGTTTTCCTGGGGTGCCAGTGACAGGGAAAATGTATGCATTAAAACAAACATGATAAAAAGCAGCTCCCTTCACAATTTCAGCCCAGCTGCTGTATTGATGAATACAATCTCTATCACATGCTCCAGGTGGCTGCTAATGCCTGGCTCCCTGCAGAAGCCTCTATTTGCACATCTTAAACCACTTATTGGATTTGAACAGGATTTTTCAGCCTGAGTGCAGTAGCAATGTTCACTTGTGCAACATTTGTAAATCCTAGCTTTACATTTCATTCACTAAACCACCGTCAGAAGATATTTAACAGTGCCATTGTGCATCCCTGATCCTCTTCTTCAGAGTAGATGGTGTCTGTTTTGTGTAGCTAAAAAAAAGTGTGTTGATAATTACATTTTCCTCATTGTTGGCATGAACAACAAAGAGCAACGCAATTAATCAGCCTTCTCCAATGGTGTATTTCTTTGTCTCTCAAATTCATATAAAATTAATTTAAATAATTTGTATTCAAAGTTCGCAAAAGTTAACCTTTTTTTTTTTTCAAATTACGTATCTCAAATGCCTCTGCTCAACTCATTTGCTATTGTTTAAAACTCTACTCACTGCTATATCAGTTGCTCTAAATTATTGTGCTTAACACCTTTCTTCAATGCTGACAACACTTCAGTGTGACACCCTGTAGTGTGCACAATTTAAGGCGTTTCTGGTTACGGATGAGAGCTGGAGACAGCTAAAGCAGACGTCTTTGTTGGGCTGAGAGTGTAATACAGCACAGCAAACTCCAAGCAAATATTTTGGTCTGCCCTTTGCCTGCAAGTAACACAAATTTCAGGAGTTCCTAATATAACTAATACTCTGCTCACATATCTAGATCACATAACAGTTAATAGACTTGATAGTAGGTTAGTTCACCAATTAACAAAAGCAACAAACAACGATGATTTATAGGCAGTACCTCACATGTGATTATGTTGCTGAACCACAAAGAAACCTTATTTCTTCACTGTATGCCACTAGAATTAACTGCACACTAACGTATTTATAGCTCTGTGCCTCTGGATTTATTTTAAGGATTCCTATCGCTGAGCTGGTGGGCTTCTTTCATCTAAAGTTTTCCCCTAGCAAACACCATCGGTATTCAGAAGGACATGTACGTCACATGGGCTAACCTTCGGCATTTCTGTATTTTCTGTACAGAATAAAGACGTAAGTGTTCTCTTGCCGAGTGAGGCTTCTGGGTTGGGATTCCAGAACAGTTGGCTTGAGTCGTGACCTGAATTCAATTATGTGTGTGTGCCATGTTGATTATTACAACAGGATACTCTGAAAGGTGCTGGGGAGATAGAGAAACAAGAATCGTGACCTAATGATTGCGTTCAGCTTTGGCATGGGCTCACATCAGTGTTCTTCGCTGAACTCTCCAAGGCACAAAAACTAAGCGTGCCTGTGTGGCAGGGGTGGGCTGGACATAATAAACTAAGGATCCATTAGACATCCTGCGGGTCAATAATTTTGTGCTAAGGGGGTTTTGCATCCCGAGAAGAGCTACTCCTTTACCAGCAGTACTGTCTGCCAGGTTCAAAGTTCACTTTCTGAAAGATACTAAAACATAATCCATTGTGTTAATTTTGTATCCTTGCAGTCATCAAAATATTCATTAAGTATATAAATTCAAGATACTTCTAACAATATTTAAGGACCTTTGGGGGTTTGGTGGGGAACCAATAAATAAGGCATAAGGCAAACCACAAAATAAAGTATGACAAAGTAAGTACGACACTTTTTAGTTTTATAGAATTTTGATGGTTTGTATCATGAGGTAAGTACACGTAGATATGCATACACTATATAACTTAGTCTTTGTAGTAAAAGTGTTCATGGATATGTGAGACTTTTTAAATATAAAATGGAATAAAAGCTAAGTTTTCACAGTTATTTGTGTATGACAATAAAGTACGTTAAACTGCAGAGCCAAACATTTATATTGGCTCTCCACATTCTGAATGGACTCCTTGTGACCTATTTTTTTTTTCACCATACCTGCTTTCTGCCTCATTTGCAAGTAGCCTGAACTTTATCAATTATTATAATGATCCAACCAGATGATTTGGTAAAATAAGTCCTTCACATATGTTTCATCTGAATCTCATTTGCATCAGAGACAAATTTCAAATAAGAATTCTATGTTCTCTGGCTGATGGGTACAAACACGCCAAGAGAAAATGGCTTCAAACTAAGCCATTCTTTACTATTTTGAAAATTCCAGAATACAGCTCTACTTAAACCAGAACCATTAGACAGTGATGTCCTTACCTATCGGTTGTAACATACCTTGCTAAGGATGAGATGGCATTTCTGTCACATCCCTTCCTCACACGACTGGCACTTAAGAGAAAAACTACCCGGACACATTCCATTGCATATCCTTGAGATTTGTGTAGTTATAGTCACCCCCAAAGATATTTCCTTTTCCCACTTCCTCCACAGTCTCATGATAGAGACTGTTAAATACATCAGACTTCCAGCTTTAACAGGTCAGCCTGTCTTTTTAAGAAGAACACACTCATTGTCTCATTATCATTCAGCAAGACAGAGAAGAAAAATCGCTTTCCATTCAGGGTAGCCTAGACAAATGGCTCTTACATTTTCTCACTAAAGACCAGCGAGTAAAAATGGGAAGGGAGAGCCCTGTAATTACACCAGTGTCACAAGCCAAGATAACCACAACATTATAGACAAAATAACACAGCAAGAGCCGCCATATGTTGAGATACGCTTAGGAGGACTAATTTAACTGCCACCATGACCAAATTTGTTATTTGTGAGGATTCTTATAAAATTTACTTTACTACTATGTGCCCCCTGCCTGTCCATAAAACATGATAATGTCTAACAATAGTTAAGAAAAAGAGAGTTTTAACACCTGGTTTTTGTTAGGGGTTGTTTTATTTATTTTTTTTTTAATAATCAATCACTCCCTCAATACACACACACACACACACACAAAATCATCAAACAAAACAGCAGGTTCTACGCATTGGCCATGGGATTATTATTCTATCTGAAGCAGTCGTAGCTTCACGTTAGTCTTCAAGCCTTTTTAAAACAACTAATCAAGACACGAAAATCTGTCTCTACTCACCATGTACAGACAGACCCCAAGGCTGTTGCATAGTATATTCGAAAGTCAGAATTAGCAATCTGTTATAAGATTATCTGTTAAGATTGTCATCTTAGAAAAAGCCTGCATTTTCCCATCAGGTTGCTCAGAATTTCAGTTTCCCATCGTAACTGGTGTCCATGTAATGCAAATCCTTCTTAAATGTACATTCTAGCTTTTCAAGAAACAGTTCTTATTACGGCCACTGAGAAGTGGCCTTACAATGTGCTTATCCAAAAGGGAAAATAAATTTGGGAAGAGCTGGTGGACATTTCTGTAGTGAAAGCTGTGGAATCATGATGGAACATGAGAGTCTGTATTTGATAAAGTCCCTTGAACTGCAAACAACCCGGAAAAGGATGACAGACACAATTGCAAGTCAATTAAAATAGAGTTAATAATCACAGGAGGCAGTTGGACATAGATGTAGTTAGAATTTACTGGTCTGGAAGGAGCCACGGTACCGTGAAAAGTCTGAAAATCTCAGCCGGAGACATGGCAAAGGGGTTAGGAAAGCACGTGCGTCTGCGGAACCATCGAGTCACAGATGGACCTTCTCGCAGGTCAGCCTCCATCGCGGTGCTTCCACTTAATTAGCTTTACAGCGAAGTAATTGGGTATAGTGGTCATTAACTCCGGGTGCAGTGTATGCCTCTACTTCTTGGTCTCCTTATATTTGGGGTCAAATATCTAGCTCTCACCGATGAGTTCTGAGTGGAAATAACCTGTTACTCACAGGCTACAGCATTTAACTGTCCATTCAAACTCCACCACAGCATGTGCCTTTTCCATCAGCCATGACGACTGGGAACATTCAGGATGATGGCTGTCCCATCGGTCTGGGTCTGGGTTACTCAATTTACGGAAGCATCCCTGCCAACCCACGATGGACAGATATAGAACACGAACAACGTTGTTTGGAGCCTGTAAATGTTGGCATCGTTACTACAGCATTGCCTAGTTTTTCCTAAAATATACAATAATTTCTGCTAAGAAAGATTCAGTGATAGAGAAGACAGTATTTAAAAGGTATCCTGTTTCCAGTTTTGGATTTTTTTAAGGTTTAATTTTTATATATCTGAAGGTGGAAGAGGGTGTAAGGGGATAAAGGTTAATGAAAAAATATAATAAAATTTGTTTATATTTCTTATATTACCCTGTACCTGTCTCCCTGTGACATTTTATTATTAGTCTAGTTTTACCTCTGGAGATTATGGAATGCAAAACTAATTTATGTGATTACATATCCTATTTATTTAGCTATTTATTAAGCAAACATTGTTAAACATCCATTAAATGTCTGGCCATGAGCTAGATGAGTGGCAACAAGAGTAAATACAACTCTTGCCTTAGAGGAGGTTATACTCTGATAGACACATCGGTGGCCCTACAGGTGAATGCCACAAGGTGGTGGGCAGTGTTGGCTGGAGTTTGCAAAGAGCCATGCCTGTGCTGGCTGGCACCGCAGGGTGGATAAACTGCCTTGGCAAACATTATCCTGCTTAGTATTTATATTTATTACTATTACTATTACTATTACTATTACTATTGATAGCCTTCAAAGTCCTACAAATAGGGAAACTGGAAAGGTAATTTATGATTAGTACTATTATGATTCACTTTTTAGACAGAGCAAAAACAGATAATGTCTAATAAGAGTAGTTACATGGTTTGTTCACACTCTCACACTTACTAACTTTTGGAGCCTAGGCTTATAGCCAAGATTTCTAGCTCCAAAGAATGCACTCTTTCCAGGGTCCAATGCTGTTTACATGTCAAATTCTCTGGGAGTTTCTCCAGACTGGAATGCCAACCAACAGAAGTGGGAGAGACATCGTTTCTGGAATAGCATGACCCATAGAAAACTGTTGGAAGCGCCAAGAGGGACAGGTTGTTTTGTTCACCAGAAACTATAAAGAACTGTAAAGAATTATAGGCTCTTCGGTACTCTTGCAATTTTAATTTTGTCTGACTTCTTATATTTGTTGCTGTCTATTTTTTATTAAGTTCTCGAATATAGCTCAGTAATAGAGCTTTTAAACAAAGATCAACTAAACTGTAGATTAGCTGAACAGCCTAAATGACCTAAGAATATTGAGAAGACTTTAAGCCAATCAGTAAGATTTTCAAAAAAATTGTGGCAACCCTTTGTCCACTGAAATCTTTGTTTTTAAAAAAGTTTCTATCACATTATGATTATCCTAGAACCTTTCCTTGATAGCACAACTTGGTGCAATTATACATGCTCAGCAATTTGGTTTCACCCGACGCATCCCTCCTCACTACTCCCTTCCATACCAGAATAGCTGACCTGCCGGTAGGCATACAATTAAGGTTCCCATTTCAACTACCTCATTTGGCAGGAGCAAGGTTCTAAGCCAATGCAAACATGGAAGGAAGGAAAGAAATCATGCATAAACAAGAAGAATGAAAGAGCATTTGAAGATTTCACAAAATGAGTACCAGTATTACATTCTTTATAACGTCAAAAAGATCACTTTTATAATTTTTAAACTGGTATCAAACTGAATGAAGCTAAGCAGTTCACAACAAAAAAAAGTAATAAGGCAAAAATAAAGACCATTAAAATCAGAGGCAAGAAGTGCAGTTTATATTAAATTACAAGGATTATAAAGGACACATATAATTTTGGAGTTTCTGTTGGATGTGTATTTTTTCCATTCCATATTTTACCCAACGATTGATCATTTTGGTTTTCTTTTAACATTGCCCATTACGAGCATTACAAAACATCAATTCTAAAACTGTCTTATGTACAGGCTTCAACTAAAACAAGAGTTTAAGTTAAAGCTGCTAATTCTCCTTATTGTGCTGTGGGTCTTCAATTACACAGAAAAAAACTCTGTGGGTGTGTTGCTTGCATAATAACCGGAGGCTAGGACACAGCAGGGTGGGTCATTAAATAATAAATATGTAAAGTATAATTTTAACATATTTATGTTAAATTATTTTAAAATACAAAGATAACAAATAATATAGAATTAACTGATTAGTCACATTTGGATTCTACATATTGCCCATTATATTTACCATTTAGCCGAATATCTAATAACAATAGCTAATTATTATGATTACAACGCCAGGAAAATATTTAAAATCATCTATGCATATGTTAAATGAAGAAAAATAGATTAATTAACTGGCTATATCTACTTTAGCCTCAAAAAGTTAAAACCGAAAACCTGACGGAGAAACACTTGGGGGTGTGGACAGAACGTGAACAAAGCACCGGACCAGCCCTGTTTTGAGGCTGAGCCGAAACCCTGCCCGGGGCTGCACCACGGCACTCACACACTGCCCTGTTTCAGCAGGGCTGGCCCAGGTCATCAAGATAAGATGTATTTCTCTCCAAAGAAAAAACAGGTGGAAAATTTATATTCCTCTCCTGCCACATCCTATTCTGTTAAGGAGCCAAAGCAAAACACACAGCAGAGCTAATGTGAGGCCCAGCATTTTTGTGCGCATGCGTGCTGATCCGTAGCTGCCGCAGTAAAACTTTCAAAGTCAAATGACTCTTTTTACATCCACTTTTATTCGTCTTGTATTTCAATTGGAAAGAAAGTCTATAAAACCGGTCAACTCTGTAACTTGTGCTATTTGATTCAAGGGGCCAAAATAATAAAGGAACAGCTGAAGTTTAAAAATAGATTTGCCTGTGACCTTCATTAGATTTAAGTGAAAGAACTTCATTATTGAAAGAAACTGCACTAGGAATAAAACTTATCTAACTTTAATTTCTAAGCAATTAAAAAATGGAATTCAGGACACTCTAGTTGGTACAATTTCCCCTTGAATTAAGTAGTTTTTAAGATTTTGTTTCATTCAAAGATTAAATTATTCAATTAATTTTAAAAGTTCTCTCCATTATTTTTATCTTAGTTTAAGGTTTAGAGGTTTTGTTTTTTTTTTTTTTTTTACTATTTCTATATATCTTAAAAGATAAATAAGTGGATAATGTTTCAATTAACTGTAATTTCTGAGCAAGTGACCACATTGTATGATCAGTAAATTATCACAATTAAGAACATGTCCATAGCACACAATGTCGTGAGCAAATAAAACCCCCGCAAATTAGTGGGCAGCACACTTTCCCAATAAGAAAAAATAACAACTGCAGTGCGTGGTAGCTAGTCATAAAAATTATGCATTTATAATATTGACTCAAATTCAGAATACTTTCACACATCAAAATAACGTGTTTGCGGTTTTCCTTTCCAGATTTTCCCAGAGGATTTTGTCTGTCGGCTTCATTTGATCATTTACTGGCCTCGGACACGTCAGTTCGGACTCTGTCAGCTCTGCCACCGATGTCCTGTCTGAGTCTCTCTTTTCCCATCTAGGAGCTAAGTGGTTGGATTAACTAATCCTTAAAACCACTTCTAGTCTAGGACTCAAGAATACTTGAATTAGATTATAATCTATTGATCTTTTCAGCTATAAAATGTTATGTTTTTCAATGACTTGTGCTCGCTAATCCTTACAGCAGAAGCAGTCACAAGGCCAGTCCACAAGTCATCTTGCAGGAAAGAGTGAACATTTAGAGGTTAGCCAACCTCCACAGTGACCCCGAATGATCCACACCGCTAATATCCATAATCTTGTGTAGTCCTGTATCAAATGAATGAAAACCAGCCCAGAGTGATCGATAGAACTGTTGGCAAGTGACAATGTCTGATTCTGAGGTCACGTCATGAAAGGCACTGCAGCTTCTGTTGTGGCTTCTTGGATCACACACTCTGGAGGACACCAAACGTCATGGTGTGAGGGTCCCCGAGCCACCCTGTGCACAGGAATTTGGCCGACAACCCTGGGAAAGTAGATACTGAGCCCCAATCAAGACTTCAGAGAGCAGCAGCCCTCTGACTTCACATAAACTCTGAGAACTGCCCTGCCAAGTCCTCCCTAGAATCCTATCCTAAAGAATCTGCAAGCATAATAAACAGTTGTTTACATCACTGTTTGTATACAGTACTTGGTTATGTAGCTATAGTAATTAGAACACAGGGAAACAGGAAACCTTTCTTTAGATGGAAGCAAGAAGAGGAAAAGAATATGATAGAGATGAAACAGGATAATTTCCTATCTTATTGATTCTATATTACCCTAAAGCAAATAAATTAAATTTTCCTTAGCGTCTGATAAGTTGATGTAATACATACTCAAAATACACAGGTTACCTAATATTCTAAAACGTGTAGAGCTCTATGTACAAAGAAAGCAAAATCACTGAGGTATGACTGTTGATTTAAGGAGCTCAAGGTAAGATGGGGAAGACAGATTTTCCATAACCACTAGACTCTAGACACCAAAGACAACCTCAGTTGAGGGTTTTGGCCCTTCTCAGCCTCCTACAGGAGGTGCTATTCTTCTCTGAAACTTTCTAATGCAAAATTAGGAAGAAAAGGGACAGACAAGAAGAATAAAAGTCAAGTGGGACAAAGTATGTCAAAGAATCTTCAGGGAGTTTGGAAGAAAAGGATGCTATGACTGGTTGAGAGAAAATTGAAAAGAGCAAATACAATTTTGGTGAGGGATGTTAATGTATTGAAACTAGCAATAATGTTATTCAGTAGCCCTGGCTGGTGTGGCTCAGGATTGAGCACAGGCCCTGTGAACCTGAAGGTTGCTGGTTCACTTCCAAGTCAGGGCACACGCCTGGGTTGTGGGCCAGGTTCCCAGCTGGGGGTATGCGAGAGGCAACCGATTGATGTTTCTTTCCCTCTCTTTCTCCCTCCCTTCCTCTCCCTCTAAAAATAAATAAATAAATAAATAAATAAATAAATAAATAAATAAATAAATAAAATCTTTAAAAATAATGTTCTTCAATAAACATAGGTAACAATGAGACTTACTGAATTATTTTTACTTCATTGAGCTGTGCATCTTTTGATGCCACTATTCCTGTACTGTACACACTATAAATGTCCGTGCTAATTATAGATGTAATAAAGTATGAAATGCAGTCTAGAAAGAATGGGCTTAGAATACTGCCGAAGGTGCTTTCAGCTCTTCCAGAGCAAGCACCAGGGGTCCCAGAGGGAAGGCGACCCCTAAACCAAGGAGGGAAGGAACCTCAAGGTGTGCAGAGAAACTCCAGCTAGAGGATGGTGGCTGTGCAGAGTGGAGAGGGGCAGGCAAGGACAACCATGTAGAGGGTTTGTGTTCCTTGCCTTGCTCTTCTGTCAGGTGATCTCTAAAGTTGGTCCATAAAGTGGTTTCATCTAAAGAACTGGGTGGAGTCCTCAGGGTCTCCTTTGCTCCAGCAACAAACCTTCTGTCGGTCACTAACTGAGAGTCTTTTAAGGGAATAAAGACTTTCATTTTATCATTATTGAAGCAAATTTAAAAATCAAACCATGCCTGGTTGAAGAGTCACAGTGGAAATCATTTCACACAGAACATTTAATTAGAATATTAACTAAAAAGTGTGGTAAACTGGCATTAGATTATTTGTTCTTTAAATAAGAAGGGTCATTACAAAGGAAAAATGTACTAGGAATGATCAACAACTTTCTCAGTGACTTCATAATTTTGCCTACAAGAATAAAGGGAAGCTGTACCGATTTGATGGGATATGGCTCATCACTAGGGAAATTCAACCTTCCTGAGCAAAAGACCCTAAACTTTAATTTGAACTAAAAGTTTATTTTGTGCACGTATGACATTTCTGGTATAGAAGAATATCTGAGTATTTTGAGCACATTAGGAACAAAGACCTTGCCTTGCTCCATGCTGATAACTTTATCATCTATTATTATTTATCTATTTGTTGATCAAATACTTTTAAGACACTGTATCCAACATTGCTCTAATTCTTAATAAATATGTTATTCTTTGTAGAGCTTCATAAGGTTGATATTAGTCGTTATAGTTTCTTTATTTTATGGAAGAGGAAATTGAGGCACTGAGAGACCTCAACTCACCCCGCTGGCAAGAGGCAGAGCTGATTCCCAGGCCATCTGGCTCAGAATCTGTGATCTTAGCCACTTCCATAATAGTCTCCACCAATATTACTGAATAAAAGAAAGCAAAAAGTAAATAAATGAATGAACGATTCACTACAGGGTTCACAAATCCATGAAACAAATGTTTTTCCGTTCCTATTTTGTGCTAGGAACTGCATTTTACCTTGCATTGCAATATAATCATATGTTAGGCAACACAATATTATACACTAATAATTATAGTAGCTGTAAAGCAAGATTTGCCTGAGTTCAATCCATGAGACCATTACTCTCAATACAAAGTACATGTATGTTGAACCTTCAGGAACATTATCTTTCATTTCATTACTTGAAAGTAAATTACTGATTTCCCAGGTTCATTTTTTTAAAGCACCTCAGTGAAACTTGGACCATAAATATTCAAAATCAACACTGACTGTTAATAACAAAATGGATTATCTTTTCTCTATAAAGAAATTCCAAATAGGTAAATAGATCAGTTTTTAGAGACTAAAAATTTTTAAGAGATACTACCTCCATGAAAACTGCACTAAAAAAATAGACTTTAGGAAAGAAATACCTAAAGATATGTGCTTATTAATTAATCTAATTGATAGCCAAAATAGCAGGTGTGTTAGGAGGAATGCAGGCGACACAAAAGATCTTATACTAACATGTTAGACCACAACTAGGATGTTCCAGAAATGCACATTATCTTGAGTAGAAAAACAAAACTTCACTTTAAGAACCCAAGACATGAACATTGACTTGGACTTCGTGTTGGTTATTTTATACATAGATGATAAAGGCATCTTTGAAAAGGTGAAAATAAAATCCACAATCTGACAGAAGATTGCTGACAGAAGGTTTGCTGACAAAGGGTTTTTAAGATCTTGTCTCCCTGTTATTTCATAAGAGCTTTTCACTTCCTTCTCAGACTCACTTTTAGCAGTCTTTGTGTCTGTCAACAACGAGTATTAGATTGTAAATATGCTGAGAATACTCAATTTATGGGGAGCCCAGGAAGCAACTTTGTCAGATACGTTGTAAATAAAATTGTTTGGATACTGTTTTGTGATTACAACTGTGAGCCCTGAGGAAAAAAGACACCTACTGAGAAGGGCTCCTGGTGACCGACTGGGCTCCAATTTTTAACGACGAGCCCAGCAGCCATGTCAGCACAGGGTCCTCTCACGCAAACTGCTCTTTGGGCAGAGGCAGGTGTGGGGCTGCCTGCCTGCACTGCGATTCTGCCCCCTGATTCAGCACCTCTACAGGAGTTCCTGGAGTCTTGTTTCAACCAGTAGGATTGAGACCTTCCCCATTCCATCAAAACTAAACAGTTCAGGGCAATCAGAGTGGGTCTATCCTGAGCAATCACGACAGTGCCTTTTGGACAGATCAAACCCTAACGATTCGGACCTCTCATTTGCATGAGGACGGACCTAGCAGGGCCCGGGGGTGGGAACCTCTGTCTGTAGAAACCAGCTCACTTCTGGCTTGGAGAGAGCACTTTCTCCTTCCATCTAAGACTAAAGACTTCAGGCTGCATCTTCCTGGCTGAGCTGAAACATGGAAAATCTCCCTCCAGAGCAAAGAGGCTGACCAGCACACCGCAAAGCAGATGGGCACAAAGTGGACCAGAGTAGGCCATGGCGCAGCGGAGCGTAGCCGTGTAGCTGGAGGGGGGCCGGCCCCAGGGCGGTCTTCCAGGTGGGCTGCCTTCACAGCCACGCTGTACCACTAATGAGCTATGTTATACTGGACAGTTGGCATGTTCACGCTCACCAAACTGGGGATTCCTGTTGGTTTTGAATTGGCACCAAAGACCATCATCGACACAACACTGCAACTTTCACTGCGATCTCTTATTGGGGAGATTTTTGAAACCATTGCCTCATTAAAACTTCTCAGTTGAAGAAGTGGAAGAACATATAGGGTGGGGCAAAAGTAGGTTTACAATTGTGAGTACATGAAACAAAGAGTTTATCCTTGAGTTGTTGTTATTTATCAATTACTGTATTATTTTCCATCTGAACAACTGGAAACCTGCTTTTGCCACACCCTGTATTTCTTTTATTTCCCTTGGAATATTTGGGGCTACCTATTTATCTGGAGAACTTCAATTCCCTCACTACAATGAATATGAGGTAGTAATTTAGTACCCAGTATATAACAAGAATTATCTATAACAGCACTGAATAATATATGAGACTTTTGGATGTCATATAGCAATAATGAAGGAGCATTATTATAGAAGAACACTTAGCAGCTTGTGAAAGAAATTCCAGTCTAATAGAATTACGAATAAGTATCAAATATAAATGAATTAGTTATGCGAACAGAAAGACGCTCTAAGTGGCTTCGGTAGCAGGGAGGCTCTGCAACATGGGTGGGTTTAATCATTTCTGTTGCTATTCTATGTGAAATGCTGACTAACATATCCTTTAAATTAGATCAAATAAATATGAGATATTTTTTCCCTCCCTAAATTTAGGATGAAACTAAGGATTTTGATAACACACAGGTTTGCAAAACTCCAAAAGCATTTGCATTTGTATAGTTTAGAAGATTTTTTTAAACTGTATTCTTTTAATAGCAATTTTCTCTCTTTGGGAAACAATTTTTTCTCTGGCTCTATATTTCAAAAAAGATATAGCTGTAGTTCATGCAATTTAGAAATAGAAGTTAATTAAATTTTGATATTAATAATTAATAATCTTTTAATAGGTTAAATTATTTTAATGTGTTTTAATACTTTATCATTAATAGTTAATAATATTTTTAATCTTAAAAAGTCATTACAATGTTTAATTAAAGGCTTCAAAACAGATAGCAGATTTCTAGATTATATTTAGAGTTAACAGAAGGGGTGTAACTTTCCCAACAAGACACCTCCCATTTCTTTACATATTCTGAGGATTGTATAGCTATTATTGGTCCTTCACTGTCTCTGTTATGGACTGCCTACAGAGTTCAAAACAAGAATAAATGGTTGGCTTTCTACTCTATTTTTATGTTCTTTTCACAAATAGAGGTATGCTCCTGGTTGTTCTTCTTCTCTCTCCAGATACTTTGAGCAGAATCTAGACACACTTCCTACTATTTATTTCCTTATCAATGTCTCTTCTCTAGGTACTTTTCTGAAAGGAAAAGACTACACAGCAACAACACTTCATAGCCGTTACAATCTCTAAAAGACAAAAATATAAAGCCAATTCCATTGGGGGAAAATCAGTATTTATGTTCCAGATGCATGGGATAAAAAGGTTATACTGTTTTATTTAATACATTTGCTTAATGATGACTAATTCATCTTTAGAACGTTGATATAACATTTGGCACAATATCAGAGAATCCAAGATGGTAGTGAAGCAGGTGGAAACTACACACACTCCTCCCAGGACCAAACGGGAAGCACAAGTAAAATATAGAGTAGTCAACCTGAATGACCACTGAAGTCTCGCTGAAGAGAAATCTTATAACCAAAGATTTACAGAAAGAGCCACATAGAGCCGGCCGCTCCCCTTGGGCTTTGGCAGGGGGAGGGCAGAGCACCCTGGTCGTGGAGGGAGAGCTGGGGTTTGTGTCTCCGGTGCAGAAGCTGAGGAGACAGCTGCTGAGACTCCCTGCTCTGAGTCACTCTACCACACTTCAGACATCATCTTTTTGAGGTGGAACGTGCCCCTCAGCCTGGGGAGAGCAATTACCCCACCCTCCATTCTCCCTGTCAACCCACCCAGGAGAGCTTCTGCCTGACTAAGGAGTCAGTGACCTGGGCTGAAGTTTAGACGTCTGGGCAGACTCAAGGGGTGTCAGAAGATGAGTTGTGTGGCTTAGGGGTGGGGTCATTCTCCTCAATTTCCCATGATCCTGACTGGTGACTCCCTCTTATTGCAGATCTACTAGCCCCACTCTCTAAGCTCCTGACATACCCAATTTCTTGACTCTTGGTGGCTCTACCCTGCTGCAGTCTGGGCAGAATTTCGGACATTCTGAGTTGTGTGGCTCCAGGGTGGGGGCCACACCCCCAACATCTCCAAACCTGACTACCGCCTCCCCCTCTGTTGACTCCAAGTGGCTCCTCCATGCTAAGAATGGGCTGTAGCAGAATCTGGGACAGACAGATGCATGGCTCCAGGACAGGAGAAAGTTTCCCCTCACATGCCCAACTGGTGAAGAGACTTCAATTCACAGGAACAAATTTTGGCCTATTTAGGCCTGATAAACTCTGTTGGCCTCACCTGATGATTTCTTGAAACCCTACATTACTGCAAAGGTGGGCAACCACCCAGGGAGTGGCAGCTAAGATTGATGTATCCAGGGACACTTGTTCAGTGGCCCCAGATGCATCACTGGCACCAAGATTGAACCCATGTAAATCTGGAGAACACTTCTCACCCCCACCTGGTGACTCACCAAAAACTTATCTCATGCAACTCGAGTGGCACCAGTGGATCTTTCAGTGGCTGAGCCTAACAGGCAGCTGGCAGGGGGAGGCAGACAAGAGCAGACCTCAAAGTTCCTAGGGAATTTTGCTGCCCTGCCTCCTGGTCCAGTGCTGGTAAAAGTGAGCCTTAGCGTGCAGCTTGATCCTTCCTGTGCACACCCAGGTCAAACAGAGGCAGCCACAAACTGTGGGTCACTTTGTAGCTCCAAACAGGTTATCCAGGGACAGTCACATGCAGCATCTGACATTGACCTACACCACAGTTCTTCCCAAGAGGCCCCAGAACCAGCACACACTGTGGCCAGCTTCAGACATCAGAGCAGGACACGGTGAGCTTTATAAGCAGGATATCCAAAAACAGATCTCAGCACTGCTGAGGCAACTTTTGTTTTGGGAGTCAGCACTGCCATAGCAGCTCATACACTATGGTCAGAGCTAATCTCAAAGGGAGCCAGCCTGAGGGTTCACCCTCCTCGCAAATGGGCCAATAGCAATCAAATCTCAATTACAATAAGAGAGCCCACATAATCCACATGAGGGACATCCATGGACCCACTGATGGCGATTAAGGAGACTGTGCCCACAGGGCTCTAGACAATAGCTACTAGATGAGGCCACCCTACCAAGATTCAGAGTCATAGCAGATCTACTGCAGCTCTACCGAACCTATAGAAACAAACACAAAGAGGCAGACGAAATGGGGAAACAAAGAAACAGGCCTCAAATGAAAGAACAGGATAAATGTCCAGAAAGAAAGCTAAATGAAATGGAGGCAAGCAATGTACCGATACAGAACTCAGAACAATGGTTGTGAAAATGCTCAGGGAACTTAAGGGAAGAATGGATGAAATCAATGAAACTTAACCAAAGAGATAATAAACATAATAAAGATATAGAAACTATAATAGAGAACCAGTCAGAAATGAGGAATACAATATTTGAAATGAAGAATACATTAGAAGTAATAAACAGTAGGTTGGATGAAGCAGGGGATGCAATTAGTGATTTGAAAGACAAGGTGGAAAAAAACACCCAATCAGAGCAGCAAAAGAAAAAAAGAATGAAAAGAAATGAAGATAGTTTAAGGGACCACTGGGACAACATGAAGCATAACAAGACCTGCATTATAAGGGTGCCAGAAAGGTAAGGGAGAACTAGGGACAAGAAACCTGTTTGAAGGAAAAAGTAACTGAAAACTTCCTTAACCTGGTGAAAGAAATAACACATGAGCGTAGGAAGCCCAGAGAGTCCCAAACAAGATGAACCTAAAGGGGCCCACATGGAAGCACATCATAGTTAAAATGAAAAAGGCTAAAGAAAGAATCTTAAAAGCAGCAAGATAAAGACAGTTAGTTACCTATAAGGGAACTCCCATTAGGTTGTCAGCTGATTTCTCAACAGAAACATTTCAGGCCACAAGGAATTTGCATGAAATATTGAAAGTGATGAAAAGCAAGGAACTACAACAAAGACTACTTTATCTAGCAATACTGTCATTTAAATTTGAAGTAGAAATACAGAACTTCCCAGACAAGAAAAAGTTAAAGTAGCTCATCAGTTACCACCAAACCAGTATTACAAGAAATGTTAAAAGTTATTCTTTAAGAAGAAAAGAGGAATATAGTTATAAGGAATAAATTAGCATTAATACATACCAATCAATAATCACTTTAAATGTAAATAGCTTAACTACTTCAATACAAGGCATAGGGTAACTGAATATATAAGAAATTAAGATCCATGTATATATGCTATCTACAGGAAACCAATTTCAGAACAAAGGATACACATAGACTAAAAGAAAAGGGATGGAAAAAGATATTTCACACAAATGGAAATTTTTTAAAAACTGGAGTAGCAACATTTATATCTAACAGAAAAATATTTTAAAACAAATGCTAAAGTAAGAGACAAAGAAGGATACTACGTAATGATAAAAGGAGAAATGCAACAAGAGACTAACCCATGTAAACATTTATGCACCTAGTATAGTAGCAGATATATAAATAAAGCAAATCTTGATGGACATAAAGAGAGAGATCAACAGTAATACAGTTATATTATGGTTATATTAACACCTCATTGACATCAATGGAGAGATCTTCCAGACATGAAATCAACAAGAAAACCGGGGCCTTAAATGACACACTGGATCAGATGCATTTAATTTATATCTTCAGAGCGCTTCCTCTCAAAGCAACAGAATATACATTCTTTTCAAGTGCACATGGAATATTTTCTAGGATAGACCACATATTAGAACAAAAACAAGTTACAATAAATTTTAAAAGATTGAGACCATCTTCTCAGAACACAATGGTATAAAACTAGAAATCAATCACAAGGAAAAATGGAAAAGCAAACACACACACACGGAAGCTAAATTTCATGTTACTAAACAATGAATGGATCCACCATGAGACCAAGAAAGAAATCAAAGGATGCCTTGAAACAAGTCAAAATAAGAACACAATAATTCAAAAGGTGTGGAGCACAGCAAAAGCAGCCCTGACAGGGAAATATTACAAGTTACTTCAAGAAACAAGAAAACACTCAAATAAACAACTTACCTTTACTCTTAAAAGAGCTAGAAAGAGAGCAAATAACAAGGAACAAAATGAGTACAAAAAAGAAATAATAAAGATCACAGCAGAAATAAATAAAATAGAGTCTAAAAATAAAAAGATCTATGAAGCCAAGAGCTGGTTCTTTGAAAAGATAAACAAGATTGACAATCCTTTAACCAGGCTCAACAGAAAAAAAGAGAGAGGACCCAAATAAATAAGAGATGAAAGAGAAATAACAACGGACTCTACAGAAATACAAGGAATTGTAAGAAAATATTTTGAACAACTATATACCAGCAAACAAGTGCTGGTGAGGATGTGGAGGAAAGGGGACCCTCATGCACTGTTGGTGGGAATGCAGGCTGATGCAGCCACTGTGGAAAGCAGGGTGAATTACCTCAAAAAATTAAAAATGAAACTGTCTTATGACCCAACAATTCCACCTCTGAGAATTTATCCGAAGAAACCCAAAACACTCATTTGAAAGAATATATGCACCCCTATGTTTTTTGCAACATTATTTATAATAGCCAAGATTTGGAAACAGCCAAAGTGCCCATCAGTAGGTGAGTGCATAAAAAAATCTGTGGTACGTTTACACATGGAATACTACTCAGCCCTTAAAAAGAAGGAAGGCTTACCTTCTGCAACAGCACGAATGGACCTGAAGAGTATTATGCTAAGTAAAATAAGCCAGTCCATGAAAAACGAATACCCTGAAATTCCACTTATATGTGAGATCAAGTAAGCAAAACAAAACAAATAGACCCATAGCTTTCAGAGGGCAGGAGGTAAGGGGGTTGCGTGAAAAAGGTGAAGGGACTAAGAAAAACATCTTATAGACAGACAACAGTATGGTCATTACCAGAGGAAATGGGCATGGGGGAAGACAGGAGAGGGTAAAGGGGGGGATAAATGGTGTTGGAAAGAGACAGGACCTGTGGTGATGAATGCACAACGCAATATACAGACGATGTACTATAACCCCTTTACATACTTTAAACCTATGTAATTTTATTAACCACTGTAACCCCAATAAATTCAATTACAGAATTTTAAAAAACATGTATGATATAATATCACTAAAAGTCAGTTTGAAATCAGTAATTTGTGATGCTCTAAAAGGCAGGTCTTATATATGCACACTTTGAATCAAAAGGCTTCGTTGCAAAAACTAAGGTGCAATCTTAGGGTGCAACTCTGCTGTGTGCCTTCATTTCACACCCAGGGAGCAAGCGTTCAAATCCCAAACGGAGGAGACACACACACAGGGTTCAGCATGCACACACTGCTACCCGGGAGCTGGGAATTTTGCGTATCCATGTACACAGCATATGAATGCGTGCACAGCACATGGGAAGTACAGCTGAAATACAGCACCACCAAATGCACCACTACCAACAAGAAAACCTTTACGGGAGCAAACTAAATGTGGAAAACTCCTTTCAGAGTGTGTTTATATGAGAAATTCCATAGTGTTTTCTAATTATTACAATGTGAAAATAATTAGAATAAATAGAAACAAGTTTCTTTTCCTCCCTGATTCCCAATTACAATATGTAGGTTACAGGTAATAGCCTTTTTCAGGTGTCACTAGACAGAAACTGGGAGCCAGTTTTTAGTGGTCCACCCTCTCTGTTATTACGATGCTATGAATTGCAGCACAATTCAGCACATCATCATGTAATTTCCCCAAGGTTTTATAAAAATCATTAATATAAAGCATTAGTGCTGAGGGCCTGTAGGCCTTTTTTCTTTTTTCTTTTTTTTTTTTTTTTGTTAATAATTTAAATCCATTGACTTGTAACTGGCTTTTAAAATGACATTTTTCCTTACTGCTTTCAATTCAGTCCAAACTTAAAAAAAAAAAATAAAATAAAAAGATGCCAGATGTCATGAGGCCAATAAGCAGGTGGGCTGAAGCTTCTGTACCAATTCAAACTGGCACCACATCAAACCTGGTGGGTATAACCTTTAATTCACTGCTTCCCTGGCACCAGATCTAGTGCCATCTGCTCAGCATTGCTAAGCTGTGCTTGTTTCTGTGCAGGGACGATGCCAACAATGCAAACTGTCTCCTACATGTGCAGGGAATCATCAGTGTAACTAGTTTTTTGAGACCCATATGGTGGCATCTGTGAATGCACACTGTCAGCATCACTGCCTGTACCACCCTTCAAGTTTTAAGAATGGGAGGAGAGGATGCCAGTTTGTAATTCACTGTTGAGAGCCAGGAGGAAAACTTTTTCCTTTCTTCTGGGTGCTTTTATTACGGGCTTTCGGAGTGAGCACACAAGACATCGGAAGAGGCTTGACTTGAGCTCGGGGGAAGCCAGGAACTCTGGGAAGAAGCCTAGAACATTATACCTAGAAAGAGGCCCCTCGTGTATTTCCTGAAGAGTCTAGATCAGAAACCAAAGTCATTCTCCACTCAAGGACTAACACTCCAGAAGGCTATCTTCTAAGAATTCTTTCTTATTTCCATTAACACTTCAGATACTAATATTTGAACAGATAGGAGCTGGCGGGGCGGGGGAGGGGGAGACCTCTTTCTTTCCCCAGGAAATAAATGAAGGTAAGAAAAGAGATTTGCCTACATTCTGTCTACCGTCAGCATGCCTCAGAAGGACTGAGCATTCTTGAACTACAGTTTTATGAAGAGTGATCTTTAATTTACTTACTCATGTTATATCATCGGGGGAACGCCAGCAAGGTGATTTGAAGGAATGCATGTGCACCTGCACCTGTCACTTGGGCTGTGTGAAGTGACAGGAAAAGCATAAGCTGCAAGTGCACATGGACCTTAAAGCCCACAGCTCCCAAGCGAAACAATGGAGTCCAGATCCGCACTTTCGGATAATTCCCCACTCTGGTCCCTATCACAGCACCTACTCTAAGCCTGGCTTCCAGTGAACTTGGATGGCAATCCTTGATCCACGGTCCATTGTTAAATAGACAGATAAAGATAGATTTGTTAGATTGCTCATTTATTACCTATCCTCAAACTAAATTTTCTCCGAAAGGAAGGATTTTGGTTAACTCACTAAATCTAGGTTCCAACAAGGTATCTAGCATATAGTTAAGTATGTAATAAATAAACTTATAAATACAGAAAAATGCTTTTAGATAATCTATGACAAAAGACATACATTTCAGAATGCATGATACATAAAAATTTGTAAATACAGCTGATTAACATTACTATTAGTAAATAATAATATACCAACAGCACTACCTACTAAACACTGATTTATACTAAATATCATGTTAATCATTTCACATTCTGCATCTTATTTTATAACTTAGCAACCCTGTTAGTTACTAATTTGGTCCCCATTGCGCAGATGAGAAAAGTGGCTCTGAGGTCTAAAAAGATTAGTTAGTAAGCGTCAGAAGGCAAGAGTCAAATTCAGTTCTATCTGACTCCAGAGTCTAAGGCTTTCATCACAACATTAAATGGCCTATCTTCTATCAAAATATTTGGTAAATTCAGCCTAAATCAAATGAAAAAGTGTCACACAAATAGGTTTATGTTTCTGCCATATGTTAGGTATTATTCTGAAAATTTTGTATCTGTTAAACTCATGATGATGATGATGATGATGATGATGATGATGACGACACCGACAGTGATGACTTAGGGCAGGTATGTGTCTAACATTTTTTTTATTAAAAAGACTTTTATATCTTATCATATATAACCAATATGTATCCCACTAAGAAGCCTAAAATTCTCAAGCATAAAAAAAGAATTCGCACTCTGTTAACACCCCTCTCTGATGGTTACATTGCTACACAAATGGGAACTCCTGATTGCTGTATTAGTGATCTCAATACCATCTGGCAAAATAAAGATCTTGAAATACAAGGCGGAACCATTTAGGGAAAGGATCATAACTGCAGTGCAATATTTATCACACTCATATTTGAGAATATTAATTCACCTGGAAAACATTAACAAAACTAAGAATGCATTCTCTAAACATAAAATTACTAAAAAAATTTAGTTATCACTCATTTTAGTTGTCACTTTACACAGTGGAATAGTTTAAACAGCACAATCAGATCCCAACAGCATTGTCTCACCAAAAGAAATATGCCTCATAAAATCATAGCATAAATGTACACCTATCTAAACCCTCCATTTAACCTCTAAAGGATTTCTTTTGAAACTTTATGATTTTCTTTACTTTGTTAATTCAATTCATCCTCTTTCTTAGCCTTAATTTCTACCTTCTCCAGCACATACACACACACACACACACACACACACACACACACACACACACACACATTTTTTCCTAGCAATGGAAGGAAGGAAGGAAGGAAGGAAGGAAGGAAGGAAGGAAGGAAGGAAGGCAAGCTTGAGATAGGGAGCATTTCCAGCAGAAATTCAGGGATGAGTTCAATGCCGAGTGTGCATTTCTTCTCAATAATTAGTTTTGCTAATGCTAGCAAGGTATTAGAACAAGATGCAAAAGGTCAGAGGATAGGGAGGTTTTAAAAAGGCAAATGGAATATTAAAAAGTAAAATTTAAATAGCAGAGCATATACACTGCAAACAAAAAGGAGGTCATTACATGTGGAAGTGCAGGAGCACACGCTCTAAATGGATGCTAACAAGCATGGGTCCTTTAAGAATATGCATAACCTCGGGCTGCAGCAAGTTTACTAATTCGTTGAATTGCTTCAAGGATCAACACAATAATGGATATGACACTGCATTGTTTAATGTGGCATGTGACACAAATGTAAAATGACTTTTTATAAACAGCATTATTGTTACTTATCGCCAGCCATGGTCCAAACACATTGTCAACAGAATAGGGATAAGCAAGACTCTCCTAATCAGGAAAGTCTGACTCCAAATGGCAGATGCCTGGAAAATAACCACTTTGCACATTTAAGTTCCACCTCATCTCACACCAGAGCTGCCAGGTCAATGGACTTGAGCTTCATAAGCCTAAATCAGCACATTTAGGTTCTCAGTGACTATCCTCCTCATTTGCATTTAGGTAGGTCTTGCAACTTGGAATCCGTTCCGAGTTTAAATCTCAGTGGAAAATCCCCTCGGTTGAGATTCACTGGAAGAGGTTAAATATCACCCCGTGGCAGCTTCCTAAGACGGCAGGACTAAAGACATAATCAAGTTTAGTAGCACTGTTGTCCCTTCTTACGACGACATCTTACTTTGCACCTATCCCATAAATACAAAAACCACCCAAGCTGTACACTCAAGAGTATGGAGGAAGAAATTCACAAGATTCTGCTCTTCTCTTTCTTCCAGCCTCGGTTGCATTATTTCTGCCTTCTTTGACCTTCTAGTGCTTTCCCTTCCCAGTCCCTTCAGTAGTCTTCCCAAAATTAGTCATGTAATAGCACCAGCTCTACCCAGTTTCAGCAACAACCCAGAATAAAAGTACACGCTCCTTAATCACAACATTTTGACATAAACATAGGTGAAAATTTGTTTACCAGACCCATTATCTAGGCACGTCATCATAGCTAATCCTCACAACAAAACCGGGGCCTGGAAAGGCTTAAGATATACAAATATAAGTGGCAGAGATGGACTTTATACCTGGGTATGTCCAATGTCTACACTTGAGCTCTTGAACTCAATCCTAGAGCAGAGCCAACTGTAGAAGAGGTGATACGCTGGGAGCACAAAAAGCCCTGGAATCTTCATTACGCATCCTGCAGGGCACTTCTACCTGAAGATTTTTTGTGAAAATATATTTTATATTAAATAGAGCAGAATGTGTTATAGAGTATTAAGCCATGAGACATTAATTTTTAATTATAAAAATGTAAAACTTAACTTAATTGGATGCATGCCGTGGCTGCCTTGTCATGGTAGAAGTTCCCATCTTCCACTCTGCCACTTGGAGCAGCCCAGTGAGGGATGAGCAAACCTGAATACCACAACGTACACACCCCCAGTGAATTCCTCTGCAGACGGGTGGCTCTCAAATCTTCCCACATTTTAGTATCTCCAGGATTGTTTTTTGAATGTCCATGTGTAGGCTCTACCAACAAAGATTTTGAGTTAACCTGGTCTGGGGTCGTTGTCAGTATATTTCAAATGTTCTCCAGCTAGAGTTGAGAATGACTCCATGAGCAAAAAGTATCAAAAATGTATAATACTCTCATTTAGATAAATGATTTTACATGTTTCTCCTCATTTAACGCATACTCATTTTATACCACCGTGAGCAGGCCACTGAGTCTGGCACAGTGCTGCTTGGAACCAATGCAGCAATTCAAAACTGAAATGTATCTCCTAAAGGCCCGAAAGACTATCAGTTAATTGGGTTGTCTTCTGCTTTCCATTGCCTCACTTCTGCCCTTGAACACATTGCCTTCAATAGTATTTTAAATGAACTCTTCTTATAGCCTTTATGTCTACTTGTTGGCAAATACAATGGTAGAAGAAAAAAAAGTGATAATTCTGTCCTGCTGTCCCAACAAAAAACTCATTGTAAAGGCCAGCACCAGACGAAGACAAAGGAGGCAGAGGTAACAGAGGAAGGAAAAAGAATGAAAATATGACAGAAAGAAATTCGGGTCACTTACTGAAAATATACCCCACTGAATTCTGAATTCCTCCAGGTTAAGGGTTAAATGATCACTTAGCCGTGTTGAAATAAAAGATGCTCATTTTAAGCATATAAGACATCGGTGCCAAACCAGGCATTGCAAGGGTGACACCCAAGATTGAGAGGAAGAGTGAGAAAGAGCACAAAGGCACCAACAAAGGAATTACTAACTGAGCATTTTAGAAATTTGTGCTTTAAGGTAATAGTCAAAGAAGATAATGAATAGCCATTAAAGTTGAACAGTTTCTGGTCAATTGCCAGTATCAATAAATAGACAATTTGCAGAATTTTGACTCATGAGTTCAGGACCCACTCACCTCCCATGTGTCTGTTTGCAAATGGGGGTTTCAGGCTTCCCAACTATGTTGAATAACATATGTAACCCAGACATTGAAATACATCCTTGCAGGTGATAACTGCCATACTATTTTGAGCACATTTATATGTGGAGCACTGTCCTAAATGCATTTAATGAATTAAACTCTTTTCCCATTTCAATAGACCTGCTACATAGTGAATACCAAGCTCTGTCTAGAAAAAGTCCAGCTGTTGTTAATATAACAAGAACAGTTTGCGTGACATGTAACCTGGAAGCCAAGGAGAGTGGAGTGGAATTCACATGTGTGAACAATGATGCCTTCACTACACTAGTCAGTGGGGGAGGTAGATGCCATCCAGTGAGCATGTATACCGTGTGGCCATCGAATTCAAAATGACTGAGCAAGTAGAGTAAAGAATCTGCATCAAATTTTGTTTGAAGTTTGAACAATCCTCTGCAGAAACGATTTGGATGGTTCAGAAGGCCGCAGCTGTGGGCAACTGGTGACTGGCAGCTTTATCAGGACAATGTGCCCATGCACACATCATGTCTTGTGCAGAGTTTTTTGGTGAAACATCAAATTACACAGGTGACTCACCCCTCAACAGCGCACATTTTGTGCCCTGACACTTCTGGCTTTTCCCAAAATTAAAATCACTTTTGAAAGGGAAGAGATCTCAGACCTTCAATGAGATGAGATAAGGAAAATACCACAAGGCAGCTGATGGCAATTGGGAGAACTGTGTGAGGTTCCAGGGTGCCTACTTTGAAGGGGACTGAAGCATCATTGTCCGATGTACAATGTTTCTTGTATTCGTATCTTCTTCAGTAAATGTCTATTTTTCCTATCACATGGCTACATACCTTCTGGACAGACCTCACATGTGTAACAGCATGCACTGCTCAGGTCTCCCTTCTAGAGAGAATCTGCTGTGAGGAGCCATAGTTAGCTGACAGCCTCCAGCGGTCATGCATTCGGAAATCTGTCACAGCATCCACTCTAAGGCCATTCCGTCCTCGGGGCTGCTTCCAAACAGTGACTGAGCACAGCTGGGCTGTAGAGCCAAAATGTTTTTGTCCAACATAGGATTCCTCTAATGGGCAATATTTGAGTGGTGACTCCCCATCAGGCTGACCAAGACTTTCTCAGAACTGCACTGTAGGTTAGGTTCTTCCTACATGATTCTTTCTCACACTCTCCTTTCATGGGTGTTAGATTTGTCCTGTGGTCAATAGGTTCCACATGCCTCTTCTTGCTCCCTCTCCCTTTTATGCTTCATAGATGCTTCTCCCAATGTCTTGCACATCTAAATCTGTCCTATGTCTGCCTTTCACAGTTTGATTAACCATACTCAATGGAGAGGTTCATTAAACACATCTAAAATCACATGACCACGAAGTAATGTGGCTATTTCAATCCAGGCAGAGAGACTTCAGAGCCATCTCTCTTAATGATTATTTTGCTTCAACTTTCCCAACTGAAAACTCCTGGGAGGAAGGGAACTGGAATCCAGGCCATATTCCTTCTTTACTGGCAGGCACTTATAATGGATTTGGGAGTACGGTAACAAAAAAAAAAAAATAAAAATAAATGGAGTTGCTGGCAAGATACTCATCCTAGCCACTGTGAGATTAGGGGAGGGAGTGCTGTTCTCTCTGATGAGCTGTACTCAGCTCTCAAGTCCAGGGAATCAGAAAGGATGGATCTATCATTGAGATTTAAGGTGTTGAAGTAAATGTGCCCTGTCTTGTGGGTAGTGAAAACTGTAACCTATAGTCCTGCCCAGACTGGGTCAATTATTTGGAGCTTCATCCCATAACCTGAGAGGTCATGGGTTGGATTCCTGGTCAGGGCACCTGCCAAGGTTGTGGGTTTGTTCCCAGGCAGTGCACATATGAGAGGCAACCGATCAATGTTTCTCTCCTTTTTTCTCTTCTGCTCTTCCCTCCTCTCTAAAAATTAATAAGCATGTCCTTGGGCGAGGCTAAAAAAAGAACTGTAACTTACCAATTACACGTGACTCAATGCACTGAATGGCAGAGTTAGAGGAATCTCTCTTGGTTCTTTGCCAAGTTACTTCCAGGCCCTGAGCTATATTACAGAGAGCAATGATACAGAGGACACTCAGGCTCTGGCAAGAGGCAAACATGAGCTCAAATTTCTGCTCCTTATTATCTGAGTGACATTATAATATTTAATCTAATAAATCTTCAACTTTTCCATCTAAAGTCAAGAGATAATATTTTTTAAATGTTAGCATTGTGTGTAATAATATAAATCATTGTGAGGTATGATGGTAGCCCAACAAATATTAATTTTTCCCTGAATGCTTTTAATTTACCTATTTAGTTCAGTTTCCCCATGAACTAAGATGATTTTCAAGGACTGGGAAAGCCTTGCCACCTATGGGTCAGGGTTTACGCCTAACTCTCATTATGTGAACTATGATGGATTAGTTGGCATTCCTTTGCTGTCAGTGTTTCTGGAAGATGCAGTGAGTCCTTATATAATTCAAGAAGGAAAATCAATTGCTTTTCAACCCAGTGAATAGTACACAGTTGAGTACCTGTTTTCCCCACGCTTACTTCTTCTCTCTTTGAAATTTGTTAAAAGGAATCAAGATTTTTCTGTTCTTGTCTTCAAAAACATCATTTGACTCCAAACTATTTCATAGTCTTGAGGGTTCACTGAGGTGCCTTGGGTGCAATAGAAGAAGCAAGAACATAGTCCTGGGACCACCATCTCATTTAAATTGTAACTTCTTCCCTTTTCGAAATTATCTTTGGAGAGGCTTCCAGAAAGCCAAGATGAAGGCATAAGTAGATACACTTTGTTATCTAGCACAACCAAAAGAAGGATAACAACCAATTTAAAAGCAAAAAACAACCAGAACTGCCAGAAAATTGAACTGTATGGAAGTCTGGCAACCAAGGAGTTAAAGAAGAAACATTCATGCAGACTGGTAGGAGGGGCAGAGACGGGCATCCAGGGCCAGAGGACACATGACAAGGCTGTGGCTGGTAAACCAGGCAGTCCCACATTTGCATGTGGATAAACCAGGAAGAACAATTGGGTAGTGAGACAGACTGAGCAACTCAGGGTTCTAGTGCAGCAAAATAAAGCCTCAAAATCTCTGGCTGTAGAAACCTGTGGGAGTAGCAGCTTCAGGAGAAACTCCCAGTCTCACAGAGGAGTCTGTTGGAGGGGCCTAAGGAGCTCTAGAATGCACACAAATCCACACACCTGGGAATCAGCACCAGAAGAGCCCAATTTGCTTGTAGGTAGGGGGGAAGTGATCAAAAGAGGTCAAGAGCTGAGCAAGAAGCATTGTTCCTTTTCTGACCCTTTCCCACAGACAGCACCATGACTCAAAAAGGAGGGTTGCCCGACCCTGACAAATATCTAAGGCTCCACTCCTTACAATATAACAGGTGAACCGAGACAAACAAATATGGCCCAAATGAAAAAAAAAAAAAAAAAAAAAAAAAAAAAAAAAAAAAAAAAAAAAAAAAAAAAAAAAAAAAAAAAAAAAAAAAAAAAAAAAAAAAAAAAAAAAAAAAAAAAAAAAAAAAAAAAAAAAAAAAAAAAAAAAAAAAAAAAAAAAA
>PVKU01002242.1:0-138684 GCA_004027475.1 Anoura caudifer | reverse complement strand
AAGGGTTCCAGAAGGAGAAATGGAAGAGCAAGAAATTGAAAACTTATTTGAAAAAATAATGAAGAAGAACTTCCCCAATCTGATAAAGGAAATAGACTTCCAGGAAGGCCAACAAAGTCAGAGAGTCCCAGAGAAGTTGGACCCAATGAGGAACACACCAAGACCCATCCTAATTAACTTACCCAAGATTAAAGATAAGGAGACAATCTTAAAAGCAGCAAGAGAAAAGGAGACAGTTACCTACAAAGGAGTACCCATAAGACTATCAACTAATTTCTCAAAAGAAACTTTACAGGAAAGAAAGGGCTGGAAAGGAGTATTCACAATCATAAAAAGCAAGGACCTACAAGCTAGATTACTTTATCTAGCAAAGCTATCATTTAGAATGGAAGGGCAGATAGAGTGCTTCCCAGATAAGGACAAGTTAAAGGAGTTCATCATCACCAAGCTCTTACTATATGAAATGTTAAAGAGACTTATCTAAGAAAAAGAAGATCAAAACTATGAACAGTAAACTGACAACAAACACAACTATCAATAACTGAACCTGAAAAAACAAAGATAAAAACAAAAGCAAACTAAGCAAACAACTAAAACAAGAACAGAATCACAAAAATGGAGATAACATGGAGGGTGATCAGTGAGGGCAGATGGAGGAAGAATGGCGGAAAGGTACAGGTATAAGAAGCGTAAATGTTAGGTACAAAATAGACAGAGGGAGGTTAAGAATACTATAAGAAATGGAGGAGCCAAAGAACTTATATGTACGATCCATGGACATGAACTAAGTGGGGGGGATGCTGGAGGGAATAGGGGTAGAGAGGGATAAAGAAGAGAAAAAAAATGGGACAACTGTAATAGCATAATCAATAAAATATACTTAAAAAATAAAAAAAGAGATCATCTTTGAAGAAAAGGCTGATAGACAAACAGTATGATTTCTGTTTTATCGCTGCATAACAAATTATTCTACAGCTTAGTGGCTTAAACCAACAACAATGGCTTTATCTTCCCTCAGAGTTTCTCTGGGTCAGAAATGTGGGAAGAATTTGTATCCCTGGCTGTTCCTAGCTCAGGGACTCAAGTAGCTGTGTTCAGATAGTGACTGGAAATGGAGTAGCTTGGAACAGGCAGGGCTTCTCTTCATTTAGCCACAGAGATTCTCCACGTGGTCTCTCCACACGGACTAGTTCAGATTTTCGCAGCATGGCAACCTCAGAGCCGTGGCAATGCTTACATGGAGACCTGTGCGTCAGCATCAGGGTTCGAGCTCCCAAGGTCAAAGCCATGTTGCCTTTTATTACCAAGCATCAGAAGCCATGCAGCCACTTCCACTACATTCCTTTCATTATGAGCCAGTCACAGTTCCACTCAGAATCAAGTAAAGGGCAATTAGTTTTTACCTCTTACTAGGAAAGTGGCAAGTTTTTAGAGCAATGTGTGTCATTGTTATGGCCTGCTTGGAAAATACCATCAGTCACAGAAAGATGGGCACAGATAGGAACATGTAGATATAGATATTTTAATTTTTGAATGTGATGTATATATTACACGCACAATACACATGCGAGAGTTTTTCAAAATGTGTTCTCTGGACCACTTCCAGTAATGGAATCATCTAAGTGCTGACTAAATTTGCTTGACAGGCATCCTAACCACCCTCAATGATCGTTTGCATTTCATTTTTCTTAAATTGCGATAGATTCTAGTCCTGCTACATCTTCAATGAGGAGTATGAATGTGATGCAACTAGAATTGTTCCCCGAGTGACCCTGGATGTCAAGCTGAGTTGCTTGAATAACAAGATAAAGGCTCTTCCTCTCGGGGAATGTAAATGAGATTGATCCCAACACCCTGTTCTCCAATGTAAGGGTTGCACCCAAACTCAGCTTGCCATAGAATCTTACTATAAGATGAGCCATAATTTCCCAAAAGCCTCAATGTTTCCAGGTATTTATCACTCTTCATTACCTTACAACTCCTATAAATAACCAGAACCCAGCAACTTGGACTTCCTGTTGTCCAAGCAGTTTGCATCTCCCTGTCAACCTTAGAAACACCACTTAGAACAGAGAAATATCTCTGTTCCGGAACGCAGACTAACACCATGCATGACCTCCCATCCTTAATGAGGCTGTCCTTTGCTTTGAATAAAATCTTCCTTTCCCAGAGTCCTTTAGAATATCCATTTTTGAAAATGGATAGACATTTATAGACATTGAGGTTTATAAATTTTGACAGTGTTCCTGTATGAAGAATATATGTAAGAAAACTAATTCACTTAAAGATCCTGGCTATAAACTGGAAAATATTGGCTTACTTACTTGTCATCTCATTCACCTTTACAACTGCAGTTCCACTATGCTGTGATGTCTACTTAATAATGAGTTGAATATTCGCTGCAAAATTATTGGTCTTTATATCAGAATTATTTACTTGTAGGTGCCACAAATCAGACAAGTTGACATGTCTGCGAGTCAGAAATCAGAAACTGGGTTCTCACAGGACAAATGCAACTTGCAGGCATGTTTCCCTGCTTTGTAAAGTTTTAACAGGTTTGAAATAATAGCTGTGATATAAAAATAGAGAGGTGGCTTTAAAAATTGGATGTGTAGCTTCCCTTGAAAAAGTCATTGGAGCTGACACCACATGGTCAATGTTGCTTTTCAGCAATACAAGTATACCTCATTTTATTGAGCTTTGCTTTATTGAGCTTCATATATGTTGCATTTCTTACAAAGTGCTTTACTGAGCTTCATATATGTTGCATTTTTTCTGGTGGAGGGTCTAGACCCTCCACCAGAAAAAGTTTACAACTCACATTAATTTATCGAGATACTTGCTTTATTGCAGGGGAACTGAACTTGCAAAATCTATAAGGTGTGTCTGTAGTCAGTTGATGATAAGTAGCTGTTCCCTTCACACCTGACTGTTGGCCAATCTGCTTTACTTATTTTGCATAACCTTCTTGGCCCTTGAGGGCATTAAGTTTGAGATGCTTAATAAATTTTATATCTCAAATATTCACCTTATCAAATGATAAATAGTAATAAAGCTTGCATTATAGCTAGCACATCTTTTGAACTACAGAGGGCTAGTGGAAAACATAAAGAGAAATATTCAATGTATAATCACCCAAGAGTAATAGTGGAGCTATTTGGAGGTAATGTACCTGTCAACCTCAACACATACCTAGACTCAGGAAGGGAATAAAGAAAGTCTGAAAAGCCTGGCTATTGATATATGGGATAAAATTCATACAATAAAACTCATGTCATTTATCCTCAGGTGGGTACCCTAAACCCTAAATCAACATCCATTTACTCTTATATTAGATCATGCAAGTAGAAAGCTTAGAAAGAGTAACAAGTCTATAAGTAATCTATAATGTTATCATATATAATAGTGTTTACATTATACTCTAGAAAGTGTCTTTTGGTCTTTTTAGGAAACTGCATGGAAATTTAAAAATTCATATTGGTAGTGTACTGTGTACATACTACATATCTTTTATAACATTTATTTTCAATTAATGCATCCCTACATTTCTCCTTGTTATTGTATTTTCTTCTACATGATTTTTTAATAATTGTAGTACTCCACTTTGTGGTGGCACCATGCTTTATTTGGTCTGGCTTTTCCTCATTTTTATTACTATTAATATTATGTCATAAACATCCATGAAGATGAAGTTTTTCCTCTATATTCATGAGTATTTGCTTAGTTTAATGCATGAATAGAAACATACCGCAAAGCACTAAAAGTGGGGATTTCTGGTTCAATGACAAGCATATTCTTAAGGCTTGGAATACTTATCTTAGAAAGGCCTTCCTCTTACTCTGTTCAGGCTGCTGTGACTGAATGACTTACAAATCACAAACATTTATTTCTCACAGTTTTGAAAGCTGGGAAATCCAAGATGATAGTTGGCATGTTTGCTGTCCTTACATAGTGGAAAGGACAAGGGAAGTTTTGTTTTGGGGGGATTTTTTTTTTCAGGCTCTTTTAAAAGGTCACTAATCCCATTTGTCCATTCATAGGGTCTTTACCCTCATGACCTAAACACCTCTCCATGATCCCACCTCAAAATAACATCATATTAAAAATCAAGGAGGGACATAAACATACAGTCTATAGCAATGTCCCCAAAATGCATCCCTTTATATTCTAATCAACAGCATGTGTGAGCTTCCATTGCCTCAGAAACTGTCTTCCCAAAACTGTGCATTATCATTTTTACCATTAGGATTTCAGGCCTGAAGAAAAAAACACAGAAAACCATAAAAAAAGAAACTGCCATTTAAGAAAGAAGGAACAGCCATCCTGAAACATCCCTGGTATTACAGTGCAAGATTGGATACTCAAACTAATGACATAAGGAAAAATTAATTTATGCTTGATTAACTCTGTATTAAAAGATACAAATTTGGAAAAATAATCTGATGGCATATACCTGAAGCCTTTAAACGTTATACCATTTTTCTCAGTAATTCCACTTCTGGTACTTTATTTTAAATTAGCAGTCCTTATATGAAAAAGGGCCTATGTACATTAATGTTCATCAACATGTTATTTATAATAGCAATAAAGCATGAAAACTATATCCAATGAGAGTAGCATACTTGTATAAATTATATCTACTTTTGTGCTGTGATAAATAGCCATTACAGTAGCAGTTATTTACCATTTGTAATAATTTAAAGCAAAATAAAAATGTTCACACAAAATTTTGCAAACAATATAGTCACAGTTATGTTAAGTAAGTTACATACTGTATATGCAAAGAAATAGACCAAAAGGAAATGTGTTAAAATATAGGGAATCTTGACAATTGTCTATTATGTCTGAATGTTAGAACTAAAGATGATTGTGTTTCTGTTATTCTCCCAAGTGATATAAATTTGCTATAATGATCACATATTATTTTCATGATGAACACAACCAATAAACATTTATTTTTAAAGTGTATTTTCTTCAACACAATCTAGGGAAGGATCTCAGCTATTCCAAAAGTTTGTTTCTAAATAGTTAAATTAGTAAACATGTTTTATCTCTTTTAAGCAGTAAGTTACAATTATCTGAGGAAATTCTCATCAGCTTAACATGTTATTCACCAGTGATAATAGATAAATTAGATTTACTACTTATGAGATATCTCCCTACAACTTCTACTTCCATTCCTATCAGACTAAAAGGTATTCCAGTGAGAGTATTAATAATAAGTAAGACAAGATTTTTTTGAGAATCCAAATATGTGTCAATTATCCATTGCCACAATAATGCTACCTTATAAATGATGACAACTTAATAGCATACAGCAATAAATATTTATGAAGTCCATGAGTCTGTGGAGCAGAAATTTAGGTTGGGCTTGGCTGGGAACTTAGGTCTTGAATGAGCTAGCTGGTTCTTATACCTAATGGTGAGCTGTCACATTCAGGCTTGGCTGGGTAAAATGTATCTACGTGGCTTTTTCCCACATGTCTTTCATCCTCCAACAAACTGCTCATGAAGTCAAGTTCTCAATGTGATGGGAGAAGGAAGAGTATGAGTAAAAATGTTCAAGTGCATTTTCTAGATTCTTCTTAGATCACATCCCATTGGCCAAACCAAGTCACCAGGGCAAGCCCGAGCCAGTGTGAGGAGACACAACAATCAAACAGCAGTAGGTGTGGCTCCAGAAAGGTGTGACAGATTTAGCCATCAATGCAATTACTCCTCCACTGTGCAGGAAACATTTCTAGGTTTTGTTATTTTTAGGATGTTACTCCAGGTTCTGGAGTTGGTGTTGCCATCAGCCTGATTTTTCAAAATATACTCCAGAACTCATTAAATTTGGAAAAGAGTGCGAGTCTGATTCCTCTTCATAACCCTCCATTGTAGGGAAAACCAAAAAACTATTGTATTCAAATGGGGAAAAAAAACATACGTAGGAAGCATCTATTGGAATGCGGCTGGACAAATCTGTCGTGGTTGGACAAAATATCTTTTGGCCTTGACTGACATGTATTCATTTCTGAACCAAAGATTGAAAAGAGCATCTGGTATTTTATAACATCTTTGTTACAGTCTACTTTTAAATTTATGTTTTATCATCCAACACTAAGTTAATTTCACACAAAACTAATTCCATGAGAGCATCAGGATGAATAAATGCTCACTGAGTAACTGAATACTAGATTTTTATCAATTGATATTTGAATTGTGTACTAAAACAAATTAACAGAATTTTCTGTGCTTCCTCACTCATCCAACTCAAACAGATTATGTAACCTTTTCCATTTCCCCCCACCACCAGACTAATTTTTGGTATGGAGAGAAAAAAAAATGTATTCACTCTTTTACTCACAAAATTTTGTCTTGTCTGGGATCTTATTGATGCAAAGCCTGTCCAAAAATATCCAGCCATGCAATACGAAAAATAGAAACATTTATTGAAGAAGATACAAACTACAAGAAACATTGTTCATAGGACGATGATGCCTCAGTCCCCTTCAAAGTTAAGACCTTCTTGAGGAAATGTGGTTCATTAGTTACAGTTCGAATCAAGTCATTAGCACCTGCAGCATGATGTTCCTTCTGCTCTGTTAGCAGATCCCACAGAATGAATTTTCCATAAGTTTCATGCCAAGATCCTGTGTCAAAATCGCAGATATAGTAGTTTCTAGAATGCCCGGATCAGCTTCTAGTTCTTGATCTGTCAGTTGCTGCAGTTTGTTAATTGCAGCCTGTACACATTCAACCTTCTCAGGTGTTCTGCTTGTTGCAGGCCTTCCAGAACATGGATCACTTTCAACAGACTCTTTGAAGCATTTGTGTCGCACTTCTATTTGTGCTGCACTCATTGCATCATCCCTGAAAGCCTCTTGAGTCATCCAAATAGTTTCTGAGGAGGAATGTTGAAGCTAAATGCAAAATTTGATGCACAGTCATTGCCTTACTCACTCAGTCATTTTGAATGTGACAGCCGCACAGTGCACATGCTCACTAGACAGCGTCTACCTGCCCCACTGACCAGTACAGTGAAGTCATCATTGTTCATTCATTCACATTCCAGTCCACTCTCCTTGGCTGCCAGGTTACATCAGTATCATGCAAACTGCAGTCACTATATTAACGACAGCTGGACTTTTTCTGGTCAGACCTCATATAATAATTTTGATGAAAGTATTAGATGAGGAAACTCAGACTATGAAAAAAAGAAGGTGCTGAGAAGTGGGAGGTGACATATCCATTCTCAGTCTACAATTAACCTTTTTGATAGTAAAATAATAATGTTTTAAAATTAAGTAACACATGTTAATATATTTTGTTTCATCATTAAAATGACCATATTATTTAAATCATTTTCAACTGTATTACGTGATCAATACAAAACGGATGTGTAACAACATTGTAAAAAATAGAAACTGGGCAATTTTTAAGTGTAAAATTATTATTTTTTTATTGTTATTATAGTAAAAGGGTATAAAGTATTGATACATGCCACACTATGGATGAAACTTGAAGACATCACGTTAAGTGAAAGGAGCCATGCTGCATGTTTCTGTTCATAAGAAACGTCCAGAACAGACAAACCCAGGGAGACAGCAAGGCTAGCAGTTGCCTGGAAACAGGATGGGGTGCGGGAAAGCGGCAGGACTGAGAAGCGACTGCTAGTAGGTATCGTATTTTTTAAAATTCTTATCTTTATTTTATATTTTAGAGAGATAAGAAGGGAAGGAGAAAGCGAGAGGGAGAAACATCGATGTGGGAGATAAACATTGATTGGTTGCCTTCTGTTCGTGCTACGACCAGGGACGAAACCTGCAACCTAGGCATGTGCCCTGACGGGGAATAGACCCAGCAGCCTTTCGGTCTGCAGGGCGATGATACTCAACCAACTCAGCCACACTGGTGGGGGTGGATACTGTGTTTCTTTTGGGGTTTTAAAATGTTCTTAAATTAGATTGTAGTAATGTTTTCACAACCCTTGAATATACTAAAAAGTTTTTGAACTCTACACTTTAAATAGGTGAATTTTGTATGTGGAATATATTTCATAAAGTTATAAAAATGAAAAGGTGTAAATCTTTAAGATGAAGAAGAAAAGAAGATAAAAATATAAATAATAAATTGGCAACAGACACATATCCATCAACAGTTACTTTAAATACAAATGGGTTAAATCATCCAATCAAAAACACATAACAGCTGAATGGATAACAAAATAATACCCTTATATATGCTGCCTTCACCTACAAGAGATTCACTTCAGACTGAAAGACACAGAGACTGAAAGGAAAGAGATGGAAAAAGATATTTCATGAAAATGGAAACAACAAAAAAAAAGGTTGGAGTGGCAAACCTTATACTGGACAAAATAGACAAAACAGACAAAGAAGGACCCAGCAATTCTGCTTCTGGGTATCTGTCTGAAGAAATCCAGAATGCTCAATTGGAAAGATAAAAGTATCCATATGTTCACTGCAGCACTATTTACAATAGCCAAACCTATGGAAGCAACCTAAGTGCCCATCTGTAGATGAGTGGATCAGAATAAAGCAGTGCATGGAATATGACTCGGTCATAAAAAAGAATGAAATCTAGCCATTTACAACATGGACGAATCTAGAGGGTATTGGGCTAAGAGAAATAAGTCAAAGAAAGATAAATGTCCAATGATTTCACTTATTTGTGGAATCTGAAAAACAATAAATGAAGAAGCAGACCAGAAACAAACACACACAGAGATCATCAGGACCTTTGCCAAATGGAAGGGGTTTGTGGGTTGGATGAAAAAAGTAAAGAAATTAAGAAGTACACGTTGGTGGTTGTAAAATAGTCATGCAGCTGTAAAGTACAACATAGGGAATATAGTCAATACAATTATAATAACGATGTATAGATCCTGATGATACTAGATTACCAGGGTGATCACTTTGTAAGTTCTATAAGTGTCTAGTCACTGGGTTGTACACTTGAAACTAACATAATATTGTAATTGACAAATTAAAAAATTATTTAAATAATAAGTGCACTTCCTATCTACAACCGACTTTTAAAAATTCAGATGAAAAGGCAGCTACCAGGCCAGCTCCTGAAATCTGCCAAGAAGCCAGGTGCTTTGTGGGAACCTCTTTCATAGCTTAGCATCTGGGTTTTCTGAGTCGTTACTGAAGAAGGAAAAAGTAAACAGATTTACCACAGTGTGTAGTGCTGAGGTAACTGGCCTCTTCAGAACAATAATATGAAAATGTCTTCTTTTCAACAATGAGACTTCAAAATGGGAACAGAAATACAAATGTAACAAAATATTGTATACTTTAAAATATCTTTTCTGCATGAGTTTTAATTTATGTTAAGAGCATATTAGCTTCAGAGTGTTTACCTATGTCCCCAAGAGAGGATTAGCTGGGAACATTCTTTGAGATAAACTAAAAGAACTATTTGGTTCTGGCACTGTTGAATTTTTTCCTATGTGCAGGTGTTTGTAGTATTTGTACAGTTGCCTGACTGGTTCCATCCAAGTAAATCTACAGAGGAAGGACTATCATTTCAGGATAGATAAGTATAGAGACTATTACAGGGTGTCCTGAAAACCTGCCACTAGCCCCTTTCATGCCATTTTCAGAAAAGTTTCATATTCTGGGTCTGAGAATATAAACATACCTTCATTTCCTCATTAAATGTTTCTAGCTGATTTTTGCTAAATCCTATGCATCTATGCATACTTTTTTCCAACATCTTTCATAATCAACTCTGCATTCATAACTCTTCATCAGGAGTACAAAATGAGAATCTGTATTGTTACTGACAAATAATAAAATATACCAAAAAGCTTGTTATTTTTGCATACGCTTTAGAAGAGTTCTGGCAAAAGAGTTCATCCACTCTACTCCAGCAACAAAATTTTGTGGGGTGTCTGAAATTTTCCGGGCACTGTGTTTGCTGTGGAAGACGTAAGAGTAATCAAAACAGAAATGGTCTCTGCCTCCATGGAGTTTATGGTTCACAGGGAAGACAGAGAATAACTGAGTAGCACATTGGAAGTTTCAACTATGATATCGATGTAAACTAAATACTTCTTTCCACAGGATGTATTAGGCCATAGTCTGAATTCATAAATGATTTACCCAAAGATCCCTCTCCTTTGAAACCCTTCATTCACAGCAGAGGCCATAGATTTGGGGGTTGGGAAAGATTTGTTGAAAACCTCGCATCGAAAAGACTTGTGCCATGAGTTCCCCAAAAGAAAGGGGCGGGGACTTCCTATCCCTGTCCCTTGTCTCAGCCCTTTACACACGGTGAACTGATGTCTAACTGCAAACTAGAAAACCAAATTGCAGAAACAGCTGGCCAGTCGGCTCTGTAACAGAACAAAGAAGAATCGACGCTGTATCAGGATTATTTTGTTCACCAGAGTCTGTCCTGTATAGGGAACATAAGACCGTTCTGGGCATCATACATGGGGGAGAGGAGAGAAAGGTGGCCAGAGCTCTTTCAAATTCTACCTTAGAAGGCAGTATCGAGGGAGATGAGACCCAAAAGGTGACATTTTTGTGGCACAGACTTAAAAAAAGAAGGGGAGGTGCCGAGAGGCATTTGACCAGCCAGAGAAAGGTGTATTTTCTACGTTACAAGGAGTACAGAGAATCAGGATTGAGACACGGCGTTGCAAGTAAAGTAATCCTCTCGGGCACAAAATTGAAGGGAATGCCTAAAACAAAAATCTCAGCAATTAAAAGAAATAATATTGGATGTAATATTTCAAAAACATCAGAATTAATGCAAAACAACCTGTGACCAACAAAGCGCCAACAATATTTTCAAAGGACAGCCTCCAGCTCCTGTGTCTTAACCTAAGCACTGTCCTGTAGGAATGCTCCCAGAAAGGGGTTCTGGAGAATCAGAACAAGTACCAAAGCACTGAACACCTGCCAGGCTGAGAGGCAAGGGTGGTACTCTCTCAGGCCCAAAGGAGCAGGTAAGACGAAACTTCTCCCACGGTCTTCCATCCTTCCTCTTCTCCCAGTGCCACCATCAGCTGCCCTTCCTGTTGCAGTCGAAGCTGCCGCTAGTGGGTGGAGGATGGGTGATGGCTGTGTGGAAGGAGTGCTAATGATACTAAGTTGAGTCTGTGTTTTGTGTCTTGGCCTGATCACAGGGCCTTTTATTTTTCAAAGTTATGGTTGCTGTCAATATTTGCATCCAGTGACAAGTGAAGAACTAGCCAAATGTGCAACTCCAAATGTCGGTGGTAGACGAAGGTGCTTTCTGTTAATTGAGTATAACAGTTTCATGAGAAAGTAAATAAATTTATAACTACAAATCAAGACACATGTTCTGTAGAAAGCAAGCATGGTGCTGGGTGAAATAAGTAGCAGTGGGTTACTAGACTATTTGAGACAGGCAGGCCAGGTGAAGTATATGGAGCATCTCTGAGGTGCTGAGAGAATGCCAGGCATTCAAGAGTTGGAGGCAAAGAAGAAGCCTGGGGAAAGGCCCTGCAGCAGAAGATGAATGGCTTCTTCCAGATCCTGAGGGCCACACTGCGTCGAGTGCATGCACCGAGGCATCGGAGAAGTTGGAAAGGGCGAAGATGGCCAGATCACACGGGCTCTGGCAGGGACTTCGTATTTTTTTCTGAGTTCTATGAAGGTCCATTTAAAGCTTTGAGAATGGACTGACATATTGTGTTCTCACCACTGACTTCCTAGACACTATAATAAGGCAAGAAAATAAAATACAAGGCATGAAGACCGGAAAGAAAGAAGTAAACTGCCTCTATTCATAGACAGTACAGAGTCATCTAAGGCGTCCTCAACCCAATTCACAAGGAAAACTAATAAATAAATTTAGGACTGTCTCAGATAAAAAAGTATGAATTTCTAAATTTAAGTACAGTTGGTTTAGAACAGTACATTAGTTTCAGGTGTACAGTGCAGTGATTTGACACTTGTATATCCTACAACGTTATCCCCACACTAAGTGTAGTAATTATTTGTCATCATGAAAACTTATCCCAATATTATTGACGACGTTTCCCTTCACATTTTTCACCCATCCCTCACCCACTATCACTCTGGAAACCATCAGTTTCATCTCCATTTGTATCAGTCTGCTTTTATTCTGTTTGTTCATTTGGTTTTTAGATTTGACATATAAGTGGAACCATATGGCATTTGTCTTTCTCTGCCTGACTTATTTCACTTAGCGTCATACCCTCTGGTTCCATCTGCGTGGCAGACCATTCTGCGTGGCGTGGGCCAACCTCCCACTCAGAGATGCACAGGACCCATGCCCACAGATAGGTTTCCTCGTGGGTAATCACATTTGCAATACACCTAAGCTGTTTTGAGGTTTGCTCTTTGCTAAAAATTCCCTCACCCTGCCAATGCTTACTGTAACTTCCTAAAATCCATGCTGAGCCTTGCAGGGACCAGTGTGACTGGCTCAACCACTTTTGCCTTTTCATTTGCTAATGTCTTTCTTCTGTGATGTAATGAGGGGCATTGGCTCCTTTGTTGTAACTGAGATAGTCAGGAAGAACCATTTTGGAATGTAAGGGGATATTATTAGAATAAAGGCTTGTCATGGCGGAGGTTGGCTTTAGCTCCTTTTGAGAGAAAAGCTAGTCGGTTGTCCTCATTCCTCCACCAGACTCAGTAGTCTGTGTGCATGTTTTAATTCATCCGTAATGACACGGACACTGCTGGCCGGTGTCCGCATCACATCTGTGTTGTGGAAAATGGCAAGACTTCTTTCTTTTTATTTCCAAGTAATATTCCAGTGTCTGTGTGTGTGTGCATACCTATAAATATCAGATTTTTCTTTATCCATTCATCTATTGATGAACACCTAGGTTTCTCCCATATATTGCTGTTGTAAATAATACTGCAATGGACATAGGGGAGTATATATTTTTTCAATTACTATTTTCATTTCTTTTCTTCTGATAAATACCCAGAAGTGAAAATCCTGGGTCATGTGGTAGATCTAATTTTATCTTTTTTTTTTAGGAATATTTATATTTTCCATAGTGGCTGCACCAATATGCAGTCCCAGCAACAGTGCATAACAGTTCACTTTTCTTCAAATCCTCACCCACCATATCTTTTGTTGACTTTTTGATAATAGCCATCCTGACTGTCATAAGGTAGTTTTGCATTCTGACTGGTGTGGTTGGTTTTGCATTTCCCTGATGTTTGGATATGTTGAGCATCTTTAATATATCTATTGCACATCTGCACGGCTTCTTTGGAGAAATGTCTCTTCATATTCTCTGCCCATTTTTTATTAGATTGTTTATTTTTTTGTTATTGAGTTCTATGAATTTCTTGCATATTTTAGATATCAAATCCTTGCTGGACTTACAGAGTTGATCAAGATCAGGTAAGTTCCTTCTATAAACCATTTGTTCAGATTTTATCATATATGGATATTCACTTTTTGAAAAAAAATTTCTGCATCTATTGAAATGATTATATAGAATTTATCCTTTTTGATGTGACGAATCACATTAATTTTTTTGCAGATGTTGAACCATCCTTGCATTCCTGGCATAAATCCTAGTTAATCATGGTGCATAACTCTTTTAATGTATTGCTGAATTTAGTTTGCTAGTATTTCATGGAGAATTTTGGTATCTATGTTCATCAGGAATATTGGCTGGTAATTTTCTTTTCTTGTAGTGTCTGGTTTTAGTATCAGGGTAATATTGGCCTCCTAAGGTGAGTTTGGAAGCATTCCTTCCTCTTCAAATTTTTAGAATAGTTTGAGAAGGATAGGTACTAATTGTCTTTAAGTGTTTGGTAAAATTAACCTATGAAGCCATGTCATCATGGGCTTTTGTTTATTGGAGGTTTTTTTTATTACCACTTCAGTTTCACTGCTCATAATCAATCTGTTTAGCGTCTCTATTTTTTCCTGGTGTAGTCTTGACAAAGTTGTGTGTTTCTACAAATTTATCTAGATTGTCTAATTTGATGACATGTAATTAATTATAGTATTCTTTAACGATCCTTTGAATTCCTGTGTTATCAGTTGTAATCTCTCCTCTTTCATTTCTGATTTTATTTATTTGGACTCATTATTTTCTTGATAAATCTTGGTAGAGGTTCATCAATTTTACTTACCATTTCAAAGAACCAGCTCTTACTTTCATTGATCTTTTCTACTTTTTTTAGTCTCTAATTTATTTATTTTTGCTCTGATCTTTATTTATGTTCTCTGTCTCCTTTGGATTTAGTTTGTCCTTCTGCCCTAGTGTAAAGTTAGGGTTTGTTCTTTCTTCTTTAATTTTGGATTTGTTCTTCTTTTCCTAGTATAAAGTTGGATTTTTTATTTGGGATTTGCTCTGCTTCTTGAAGTAAGCCATGATCTTCGCTTGTATAACTGCCTTGGTGGTAAGACACAAATTTTGTAAAATTGCATTTAATTTTCATTTGTTTCAAGGTAGCTTTTGATTTCCTGCTTTATTACTTTGTTGATCCATTGATTATTTAATTGTATGTTGTTTAATCTGCACATATTTGTGTTTTTTTCCAGTTTTTTTCCCATAGTTAATTTCTAGTTTCATGCCATTGTATTCAGAAAATATGGCTGATATAACTTTAAAGTTATTAAATTTATTAAGTCTTGTTTTGTGGCCTAGTTATCTATCCTAGAAAATATTCCATGTGCATGTGAGAAAAATGTGTAATCTGCTGTTTTTGAATGAAATGTTCTATTAAGGTCTGTTAAGTCAAGCCGATCTAATGTGGCATTTAAGGACATTATTTTCTCATCAATTTTCTGTCTGGATGATCTATCCAATGAAATCAATGAAGTATTAAATTCTCCAGCTCATATTGTATTACTGGTAACTTTTGCCTTATGTCCTTAATATTTGCTTTGGGTGCCCTTAGGTTGGGTGCATAGATATTTGTAGTTGTTATAGCACCTTCCTGGAATGACCACTTTATCGCTATGTAATGCCCTTCTTTGTCTCCTTTTATATTTGTTGCTTTAAATTCTGTTTATCTGATATGAGTATTGCTACCCCAGATTTCCTTTTTTTATTTGCATAGAACGTTTTTTTCATCTCTTTACTCTTTGTCTGTCTGTGTAGTCCAACCTAAAAGGAGTCTCTTGTAGCTGGGTCCTGTTTTTTTAGCCTTATGCCACTCTATGTCTTCTGATGGCAATATTTAGTCCATTTACATTTAAAGTAATTATTGTTAGGTGTGTTCTTATTTCCATTTTGTTAAAATTTTTATTGTTTTTATGTCCTTTGTTCCTTTTTTCTTCTCTTGATCTCTTCCCTTTTGATAGGGTGGCTTTCTTTAGTATTTTGATTGGGTTCCCTTTCCTTTATTATTGTTGTATTTTTTTTTTTTGGTTTGCGGTTACCATGATGTTCATTTATGTCCATCTATATCTATAACAGTCTATTGTAAGCTGATAGGCACTTAAATTCAAATGCCACTTGTAAGCCTCATACTTTTACTCCCCCTATTCACTCTTTACATTTGTGATATTGTGTTTTTTAGGTTTTTGCTCTGAGCATCCCCTAGCTATTTATTGTAGCTATAGTCAATTTTTACTTTTGCCTTTTAAGCATCATAATAGCTCTATAAGTGGTTGATTTATCATGTTTATTATATATTTGCCTTAACCAGTGAATTTTTTTTTTCTTTCTTGTATTTTTCGTTTTAATTTCCTGTTATGGCCTTTTCTTTTCTGCCTCTAAGATTTCTTTTAAAGCTGGTTTAGTGGTGGTTAACCCCTCTAGTTTTTGCTTATCTAGGAAATTCTTTATCTCTTTCAATTATTATTGACAGCCTTCCCAGGTATAGTATTCTAGGTAGTAGGCCTTTTCTTTCAGCACTTCAAATATTTCCCACCACTCCTTTCTGGCATGTAAAGTTGCTTCGGGGAAATCAGCTAATAGCCTAATGGGGTTTCCCTTATATGTAACTTGTAGTTTTCTTCTTGCTCCCTTCAAGATTATCCCTTTACCCATAATTTTTGCAATTTTAATTACAATATATGTTGTATTGTAATTGCATCTTGTATTGTATTGTAATTATATCTTGGTGCGGGGCACTTTGGGTTTACCTTGTTTAAATCTCTTTGTGCTACTTGGACCTGGATATCCCTTTCCTTCCCCCAAATATCCTTTCTGGTCCTTTCTCTTTTCTCTCTCTTTAATTCCTATGATGTGAAATTAGAATTCTTGGTTTTCTTTATACAATCCTCATTTTTTAAATATTTTTTTAAATTTTTGGTTCTAATTGAGTGATTTCCACTAATAGGTCATTAGTCTGTTCTTCTGCATTGACTAATTTACTATTTCTTCTAATGCATTCTTCATTTCAGTTATTATATTCTTCATCTCTGGTTGTGTCTTTATTATGTTTCTTAATTCTGGTTTACAAGACGATGTTCTAACCAACTGAGTCACATTGCCAAGGGCTGATCATTTAATTTTTTGACAAAAGTGAAAGTTAAATTCAATGGGGAAAGGAGAGCTGTTTCAACATATGCTACTGGAATAACTTGACAGCCATATCATACTCAAAAAAAGGAATTTCAGCCTTTATGTGATGTCGTAAACAAATATTAACACAATAAAACATAGACCTAAATATAAGATCTAAAATGATAAAACTTCTATAAGGATACATAGGGAACAATTTAATAATATTGAATTTGGCAAAGGTTTCTTAAAGAAGACACACAAAGTGTTAATATAAAAGAAAAAATGGATAAATTGGACCTCATTAGAATTAAAAATTTAGCTAATAAAACACTCTATAAGGAAAATAAATGACAAGCCTACACTGAGAGAAAATTTTTTTCAAATCATGTATCCATAACTTTTACATATAAGCAAAGAACTCTTATAAACCAATTACAAAAATAAAAAAGGTAATTAATGTTTAAAAATGTAATTAATAAACACAAAATAATGTTTAAAAATGTATATTAATAAACACATGAAAATGCACTCAACATAATTAGTAATGAAGAAAATGTAGACTGAAACCAAACTGAGATTCTATTTCTCATTCACTAGGATGGCTAAAATTAAAAAATATGTATATTGACACCACCAAACGCTGAGGAGGATGTGGTAGGCTTGCAGTTCTCACACATTACTGATAGGGACGTGAATAGAACAGCAACTTAGAAAACAGTTTGGCGGCTTCTTATTAACTTAAATATACACCAACTATGTGACCTAGCAGTTACACTCCTACGTATTTACCCAGCTGAAATGAAAACATACTTCTACAGAAAGAATTGTAGATAAGTGTTCATATCATCAATATTCATAATACTGTGGACAGAAAGGGGTTCAATGGAAAGTAACTTCAGAGTGATCGGTTCATAAATTCCTAACTGAGCAGTTGATGGTAGGTAGTCACGCCTCAGTCATATAACTTCTTTACTAAAAGGCTTATCTTTGCCTTAAGCAAGACTTGTCTGTAGTTTTCATGTATCCAGGTTAACACACCTTTGAAATGCCTTTTCTCAGACCCCCCTGCTAAAGCATGACAACTCTCAATAGACACATGATCTTAACTATCCTGTAACCCGTCCCCACCTTGCTTTCTCCACCTGCTAATAATCTTTCTTAACTTCCTCCTTAATTCCAAATGCATAAAAGGAACATTATCTGATACTTTTAGATATATTCTCTGTTTGGCTCAAATAAATTTTAATGAAAATTTTCTACAGGTTTGAAAGTTCTTATGTCAACAATACCCAGGAGTAAAAACAATACGAATGTCTGTCAACTGGTAAAAGGATAAGCAGAGTATGTTATATTCATACAATAGAATATTCCTCAGGAATTAATGTATCGCCTTTATACACGTGCACACATATAAACACACACACACACACAATAAAGGCTTAGCTTCTTTGTAGTTTTACGAGTTTTTTGTTTTATTACCTTTAAACATTTATACACCTTTCAAAGTTTCAAAATAGTTTACCTGTTCACATTCTAGAAAAGCATTTAGAAATATTCACCCTTGTAATGGTCTCAATAGTGAAGGCATAAAGCCAGTGTAATACACTGAATTGTACATATTCTCTTCTGATATGCTTAAAACTGGGGATTTAAACATAAATTTCATTTATTTTAATATGAGATTACAGTGAGTAAAAATATTAAAGCATAATTACAATATAATAAATTCTTCCAATTTTGTTATAGAGAACCCTAATACAATAAATTACTTACTTGAATTTTATAATATGTAAAAATCACATTCATATTCAAATTTTCTTTAAAGAATCTAAATTAGAAGGAAACATTTGCTTACCTCTGTTAATTGAATAAAAAAATAAAATTAGGTTAATAAAAATTAAAATAAAAAGAAATCAAAGAAAAATGATTTACCAAAACTTATTACAAAGGGCTTTTTGGCTTCTCTCCAGAACCATTGGCACACCTACAAATTTGAACAAATCTTTCAATGCTCTTTTATTCTGATAAATCCCTTCACTATACATAAATCCTTATTACAATAAGCAAGTAACATTTTATATAGTTATTATATTTCTCCATTTCAAGAGTGTGTGTATGCCTTGACTCATGGCAGGCAATCCCCTAATGTGTAGTGTTATGGCTTTTGTTAATGCGTGTTCACGTACGATTAAAGTAACAGCTGCCACTCATTCAGTACCTGGTATCTGATGCTGAGCTGAACACATCACCTACATTATCTCAACTAATCTTCACAACAGGCCTGGAACTAGGGATGATGATTAATCCCCATTTTACAGATGAGGAACAGTAGCTCGGAAAAAATTAAGAAACATAACCAAAGTCTAGAACAGAGTTTGACTTTAGTTCTTTACGACTTTAAAGCTTACATTTTTCAATGCTGGAGTATACTACTGGTGCTTGCTTCTCTTAACTTGATATATGTTATTTGTATATAACTAATGTCACACACAAGGGTGTGAGACCAGATGTTCCAGATCACACAAAGAGAAATTCCCCACAGCTTTATGGTGGCTCTTCCCTTAGCCCTAGACATGTCTGGCTTAATGGCACTAGGCAATATAAATACTGAAATTACCTAGATGCAAACGCCTGCCTGTCACTAGGCTTCAAGAACAAATAATTTCTAATTGTATTGTACTTTAAACTTTGCTCATAACAACCTCATTACCCTAAGTGTCAGATTAATTATGCATTTTTTCTCTATATAAAAACCATGCTAAAAGAACAGTAAACATATTTAAAATGGTATTAACTTACACAGACAATAAGACAGGAGGTGGCGTGTTACCCCTTCCACGCCTCTCCTCCCCCTCTTTTTCTTCCACAGGCATGTGTGTTCTAAACCCCAAGGGCCCCCTTGAGACTTGCAACCAGGGGAGCAATGGGCAGGAACAGCTTATCCCAGGCTAACCCCCGAACCTGTCCCCAAGGCCCCCTTTTCTCACACTTGCCAGTGAGTCAGAGCAGCCCCACCTAGGCTGTCTCTTGCTGCTCCTTCTACTCTAAGTTCTCCCTTTGTTTCCTGTCTCCAGCTTTAATATGTGTACTCTCAAAAAGAAGAAAAAGACAGGAGAAGATGCAACAGAAATGGATGCTTTAAATGGATAGGAAAAAATATAAATTTAAAAATTATAAAATAGGAAAAAACTAAAATTTCCTTTGAAATAAAAATAAATCTCATAGAATATAGAGACACAAAGACAAAAATAAGACAAAATATAACAGGTAAAGGCAATACATTTTTTCATTATAATTCTAATAAGTCTTCTAAATAAAGAACAGAGAAAATAAATGGGAGAAAACTGTCACATATGAAGTACAAGACACAATTTTAAACTGAAGGACACAAAGCCCCAGGTCGAAAGGCCTCACTGAGTGTACAGTAAAGTGAGTAACAAAAAAAAAAAAAAAAAGAAAGAAAGAAAGAAAGAAAGAAAAAAGATGGACCATGAAAGCACACTATCCTGAAAGTTTAGAAGGCTAGAAACTAAAAAGAAAGCTCTCGTAAAAATAAAGAAATCATCCAAGTAGAACAGGAACCAAAATGGCATCAGATCTTCTACAGTAACAGGGATCCTACAGGGCAACGCAGCCACGTCTTCAAATTTCTAAGGGAGAAAAATATTTTCAGCCTAAAATTGTATACATAGCACTTCTCAAGTGTTTATCTTATAAAGATATTTATAAGCATACACAGGATATTTTACTAGGTATTCTATTCGTATAATACCACTTGATAAAATGAAATAGATTGCTAGTATGTGTGTCATATATACATATATGCTCAAATATAATTGATATGCTCTTTCTTGTTCTTCTAACAAACACAGTGATTGTCGGTGCTAGTGGGCATAACTGCAGTCATTCAGGGAACTGAGCTTAGAAGTCCCTGAGTCTTAAACAAGTACCTCATAGGTTCCCATGGTTGTCTCTCTCCCAGTTACGTGCAGGCTGGGGAAAACTTGGAGGGCCATACTTGGGAGATTTTTGCAAGTTAGGCCTACAAGTGGCATGTATCAATTCTTATATTTCATTGATTATAATTTAATTTCATGGGAGATGGGACCTATAGTCTACATATATGCCCAGAAAGAAGAAGAGATGGACTTTGGTGGATAGCTACCAGTCTTTGCCATACAGACTCCAAAACATACTTTCAACGATCAACTTTCTAAGAAAACCACTGGAAGGCATGCTTCAGTGAAATGAGAGAGGTGGGGCCAGTAATGACATCCGTTCTGGAACTAGAGAGGGAACAGGCCAGACTGAAGTGTAAGGAGCACGTGGTTGTTCTTCGGTCAACCACATATGACCGTGAATTCTGTCCACCAATGTGATGAAGAGTAGTTTGTGTTACCAATTCTCAAAATATTTGTTCCACTCAGAAAAATTTCCATGCAGCCAACTTTCCTTCTTCACTTTTTAGGTCTTGAAACACTTACAGTTTTATTCCAGGTCCTCATTGCTTTGAAACTGTCGCCCCCTCGGCGCTCTCTATCCTGACCTCTCCCACAAGCCCGCTCACTCCAGGTGGGGCTTGACCCTTCCTCCTGCCCAGCCCCTCATGCCTCCTAAGAAGCTGTGAAAATTGGATTTGTTTAGCCACACCTTCAGGATCTGGGCTCTGCTTACCACATCAGGTTTCTACTTTAATTAACCTTTTAGTTGGTCCTCTGAAAATTCATTACTTTGTAGTCAGATCATTGACGTACTTTTAGTAGTGGAAGAGCCTTTTTCAGCAGGAGAGCCATTTAAGGGCTTATGAAAATGTAATTCTTATTTTATCCTTTTAACCCAATAAGGCTATTTAACTCTGTGAACATGTATTAATAAAGATGTCGTTAATGCTTATTTGTCCGCTACTTCCAGGGTCATAACCCGACCTAGAAACTGAATTTCCATTCTTTGCCAAAGGAAAAAAATATGAACAAGACTACATCAGTCCATCATTCCTATTTCCAAGTCAAACAAGTGAAATTCTCTTTTGAAAAGCATTTATTATAAAGCAAAAATTAATTAACTTTTTGCAAAATAACTTCTGCCCGACCCTATACAACCTTCTCACGTAGCCTGCCTCATTGTTCTATTTGGAATAGGCAGTTATTCACAAAAACTGGACCTCTGGCTCCAACTCATTAGAACTATCTCATAACCAAGCCACAGACCCAGTTTTTCCTGGAAATCTAACACTGGGAGAAAGAAACCCTAATTAAGTTAAAGTTGATTGCTAAAAGTAGATATTCATGAAGGGCAAGGACAGACCATTGGTGACTTTATTTCCTTTATGTCCACAGAAGACACAAGAATGCTACGGTGATGAGAGCCCATTTGGGCAGAGAGAAGGGCAGCTCCTGGTGACTTGCGCAGGCCCTTTGAGAGCCAGCTAAACCGACCTCACTGCTGTGGCTAAGACTGGCAACCCTTTGGTGAGACTTAAAATCCTGGCCCCACCAATGTGACCTGACAATTCAAGCTAACTTTGCTTGAATTTTTTCGTGTATGAAATGAGAAGAATAATATTTTGAGGTTGTTAGGTTGTTTTTGTTTGTCTGTTTCTAATTATTTGTTTCCTTCCCTTTAAGAAGGTTAAATGCCTGCCCATTTATATGTGACTGTTAGTGCACTCGTGACCACGACAGACAGCCGTGGTCCTATGACTCACTTTGACCAGTGGAATATGAGCAAGAGTGACCACAGGCACATCTGAGTGGCAGACAGAAGAAACACTGCATAGTTTATATTGCTTCTTACCCCTCTACCACAAAACCTGGTGTCTCAAATAGAGATGACACTTTGGGCAGTGCCACGGAGTGGAGCCAGTGCTGACCTTCCAGGGACATGTAACATAAGCAAGAAAAAAAAAATTTTGTGGTTCACTAAAATTTAGGAATTATTTATGTGGGTGAAAAAGTGGCTCTGTAATAAATCTGATGGAAAGTAACCTCACAGGTGGGTCTGATTATACCATCCAAAGTAGGCAGGTCATGATGGGGTAGTCATTTCTCAAGTACACATCTTCTTTATAAAAAAAACGCTTTTTATTAAGTAAGCCCTATCCATTGTTCTTGTGCATCTAGAAATGTCAGGGTACCTTTGAAATTCCAGGGTAATCCTCTTTTTTAGATCCCTCAAAGGCATAACCACCCTCAAGGGAGCACATAAGGTTGTTATCTACTCTGTAATCTAATCTCCGCCTTACTTCCTTACTGTTCTCTACTTAATTCCAAATGTATATGAGAAACTGGAAAACTCATTCTCCAGCGCATTTGAAGTCTTGCTTCCCTTCATGTCATAAATTTGGCTGAAATAAACATAATAATTCTCTACAGGTTTAGATATTTCCTATATCAACATGTGGTGACACAGATAATTTAGCAAAAGCTAACCATACAGAAGTTGGTACTCAGAAGTAAGAATGTGCAATACACAAAAGCTGAACAATGTTTCACTGAAGGGTGGAAAATGGTGACTCACGTTATGTAATAGCAAGTATTTAAAACGTTTGGTAGGAATGTTGCCTGCTACAGGTTGAAGGACAGACAGTGTAATAAGAACTTTGTCTTTGTCCACTAGATGCTTTTGAGTACTTTTGACCAAATGATGTTAGCGGACAGCCACCTGCAGTTTCAGCAGTCAGTGATGTTCTATTGCTTGCCACCTGGAAGTGTAACTCCAAAGACAGGAGTTTTGTGAAAAGGAAAAAGTTTGTTTATTTAAAAATTATGTAATTTCGGAAAGGTGGTAGTGTTTTGCCTCAGGGCCCCATCCCCTGTAAAATACTCACAGACAAACAGCTCTGTCACCCTCTACCAGTTCAAGAATGCACCCCTTTTCCCACTCCTAAAAGCACCATCCTGCATAAAATGCAGATAACTGCAGCAGGATTATCCAGGCAGCTTGGAAGTTTCCCAGTCGCAGTTCAGATTGCGCTGCTTTCTGTGCCAGAGGGGTGCAAGGGCTTGGCGCCCGCCACCCAATGGAACCTGCCAGTCTCAGGAACTCCGGCTCCCTGTGGCCGAGCAGGCTAACCAGCAGAGGGGAAAGAGAGCCCGCATCTCTGCATGCTCTGTTTTAAAGACTTGGCCCAGAAATCCCTGCATGGCAGAACCTCCTGCCTTTTAACCAATGCACACTAATATCCACCATGTTTGCCTTTGCCCCTCTTCCGGTGGGCATTTGGCACAGGGGGGCAGAAGTCTGGAACCAGGCATGCTCTGCACCAGCCCCCTTCTGCTGAGTCTGAGCTGCTTGTCTGCCTCGGGCAATCTCCCACTTCCAGCAGACCCTCCCTGTGAAGGGAGGACAAGCCACGTTTAATCTTCAGTTCCACCTTCAGGTTTTTCTCCCTGCCCCTGCCTCTCTTGACAATTTGACCTGATCCCTCTGTTACAATAAGACAAGAAACTTTGGATAAAAAATGTGGGATCTGTAGGGTGTAATCTCACAGAGTGATCTGACCTTAAAATCGGAATCGGGCAGGCTATGGTGGTAGTCATGCCCCAGGCCTATTCCTCAAGTGAAAGGTTTTTAAAGCAAGTCTTATTTTGGTTAACACATTTTTAAATGCCAGAAATAATACCCCTCAAAGTCATAAACGGGCTGAAGAAAGCACATAATCTTATAATTCAATCCTCTCCTTGCTTTCTCACACCCTCATGCAATCTTCCTCATGCTCCCTCCTTAATTTCAATGCATAAAAGAAACTGCAAAACTTGTTCTCCAAAGTACTTGGATCTTGCTCCCCAGCATATGTCAGCAGTTTGGCTTAAGTAAACTTTTTTGGATGTTTCTTCTGTTGACAGCTCAAAAACATTGACCAGTTTTCAAGTAGAGTTGAAAGAGTACATAGAAAGCTCCGAAATTCCAGAAGTTGTGGAGTTGCAATACGAAAACATGTCTCACCAAAAGAGGTAAAAGATAAAATAGAGTGTTTTTTTTTTTTTTTTTTAATGACAATTTTTGAATAAGAGAACTCATGGCAAGAAAATAATTAGTAATGTGGTTAACAAACCTTTTGTTAGATCTTTTGAATCAATTAAGATAACATCCAGCAAATACTTTTCAATAAAATAGCTTAGAATAAAGGGTCTAACTAAGGGTGTAGCTTACTACAGAAGCTTGATAAACTCAAGATACCTGTGATTAAGAAAGTGAGAGAGCAGAGAGACAGAAATGAAGACAGAGAGAAGGAGGGACAGAGAGAGATTTCTAAATGGAAATTGTGGCTATTTGCACATGGAGGTGACTACAGTCAAATAAGTAAACAGCAGATAATATTGTGGAGGCAGTTGCACCGCCACTGAACTGCTTGCCTAAAGCAAGTTTTGAATCGAGATATTTATTTTGGTCCATCTCTCAACATTGTGTCTCGGATTTCTGCATGGAAGACAACTTTTCACTTTAATTCCTAGGTTTCTGAATCAAGAGGGGTGCCATTGAATGTAGAAATGGGAGAAAAACATGAAAAAGCACATACACAAACATTGTGATGAAGAGGAAGGACTGAGGATGATTGTGTTAATTGTTTTAAATAGTTTCTGCTCTCCCACGAGACGAGACAACCGTATCGTCCCTATTTGTTGACATTTGATTTACAGTGCTGCATGCTGGGAGAACTAATCTCCCCCGCCCCTGACTATAGGACTTGCTTCGTTCTATGTACCATCACCAAGTGGAAGCATTAGCAACCATTTTATGTTTTTGCTATTTCTCTCTTTTATTTTCACTGTCTTGAAACTGAAATAAAGTTACCTATTTCAGTTTGGTCCTTAAGTAAACAACATAAAATCAACATTAAATTGGAACAAGAAGTAAATATTTGATGTTGTAAACTAATGAGATTTGAAGTTTTTTGTTACCACAGCAGAACCTAGTAAAGACTGATTAATGTGGAAATAAACTACTTAGGAGAATGCTCGGAATAGCTCCTGACACACACAAGCATTAAGTGTTTGCTGTGATAATACCTCCTTAGAACCCTAAACTCTTCCAAAGATTTCTTTTTGCTTAAGCAATTAAAAAAAAAATCAACACTTCCTGCATATGATCAAAACATTCTGTTAAAAAGTAAAACTAATTAACTGGTAATGTTTTATGAGCTACTCTGTGATCCAAATATATCATAAACAATTGACTCCATGTAATTACACGTATGTCATCAGACTGCACAACACAAGGTATAGCCTTTCAGATCACAGCTACTATTTCTACTGAATAATATCCAATAAGCAGAGAGTTGTCTGAAATGCAACTTTCTAATTTATTAAATGATGGCATAAAATCCTCACAAATTGCAGGTCCATACCTTTGCTTTTTTAGTTCTTTCAAATTTTAAAAGGGATGACATGAAATATTACTGGAGAAAATAATAATGTAGAGAAGTTGAAAAGAATGTCAATTTGAAATCATAAAAACTCTTGAAAACTGCCTATCTGACCATCATTGTACATAAAAATGTTCCATTATATGTTATAAAGTCTAAAGTTCTGTCAAATTTTCCCATTAAAACCAATATCTTACAAATAAGATGTTCAAATCTTTGAATTTCAAGATTACAGTTAGACATACATTATGAGCTGGATTCTTCTTACCATTGTAATCTCTTAAATTACACATAAAAGTGTTATATTAAAATTCACCATTGATAATCCTCAAAAATAAAATCTTGCACATAAGTTAAATTTCCTTTCCTTAAGAAAGATTATGATATTAAATATTCTGTTTTATTAAATATGCCAATTAACTGAATTACATGTTACCTATACATTATCAGTTTTTTGAAAAGAATGCAATTTAATTCTTAATCCAATAATTCTTATATTTTATTTTTTATAGTCTTTGTTTCTTTTGTTGACACAGGGATATCAACAATATCAATTAGTATTATATGGTTATGTATACATATGAATTTGTAGTACAACTCTATCACATATGGCAGATACTGCTTGTCAGTAAAACAATGCCCTGGACAACCCATGTTTAAGATTGTTAATCATCTAATATATATGAGTTACTGTTTGAGTGTTGTGGGTAAAAGAAATAGAAGACATAATATTTCTTCTCAATGTTTATAATTTAATTTAGGTGATAAGCCAATAAAAAGCAAAGGCCTCACAGGACCACATAATTTCATTCCCTTCTAAACAGTTCACAGAGATACCTAAACCTCTTGAGAGAGTCCTTGCTACTCACAGTTCACTCTTCACTCCCCATGTACTCCCTCCTGTGATATAGAGAGTGGCTTCCATCTCCAGATACTCTTGGAAGCTGTTCTCACCCAGTTAGACCACCTTGCTGCTAAATCACATCCATACTTCCAATCTTTATCCTGGCCATTTTAGTTACACTTGACCTTTTGCTCTTCCTTGGAATTCTCCGGAATCCTAAACCTCAATGATATCATATTCGTTTTCTCTTCCTTTCTTTCAATTGTTCCATTTTATCCTCATATCCTAAGCTCCTCATCCCCTGAAATTCCTTAATTTGTTTTGTGCTGCTTAGTCTAATTTCTGACTTCTTATTTTTTTACACATTCTCATCTACTTGTGGTTTACATTTTTGCTGCCACATTAATAACTCCAAAATAAACATTTCCAGCCCAAATTTCTTTGTGAATTATAGACAGAGACCTCCAGGTGGATGCTCAACAGACACCTCAAACTAAACATGCCAAACTAAAGTCCAAACTCTTTAAGATGACTCATGAGACTATAGTATCCTTGCTTCTAACTTAAATTCCCTAAATAGGTCATGCTTTCTCTCATCACATGATTTTGCTAATGCCAGTACACCAACCCCTTCCTGACCCATTCTGCTTGATATAATCAGCCTGTCAAACTTTGCTTCTCCCACGAAGTATGGATTTGGGGCCTTCATAAGTATTCCCCTCACATAGTATCATAATGTCCTATATCTCATTAGACTATGACCCATATGAAAGTAAATGCCACGTCTATTTCATTTCCCAATACATGTTCAGAATCTGGCATAGTAGCTGGTACCTATCTGCCATTCTATTCTGTGCAATGTAGTATAGTGGGTAAATAAAGGCTAAGGTTCCTAAAGAAGTTTGGGTTCAAATACTTGGTCTCCTATTTACTACTTATGTTACTTTACACAAGCGACCAAACATCTTGGTATCAAGTTTGTGAATATAATTGTTTCTGTTTCATAACATTATTGTGAGAATTAAATGTTAATCTTCCCAAAGTATACAAAATAAGTGCCTGACACATAAGAAGTACTAAACAAATATTAGATTTTTTTCAGATAAAAAATTATTGTATTGTGTTTCTTCTGCACCTATTCGTCATCAAATTTGCCACAAACAACTTTAATGCTAAGCACTAAAGTTTTATGATCTGGGAAGACATTACAATCTAACTGGAATGTATTGTTAATTATAGCAGCCACCTTACAATGTACACAAAGCAGGGAGAAGTCAATTTTACAGCCTCTTTCTTTGCTATCCCTACCTTGACCCTTCTATTTCCCACAAGGAAAGAACCTGATTAGTCAGAGTCAGTAAGTGACTGGACCATATTTATTCTAATAGGGCTCTCAGTCATTTCATAACACTCAATGGGGAAAAAATCTGCCTTTTTAGTATTTGCTCTCTTAAGCTGCCTTCTCCAACTGAATAGGCAGTTAGATGGGAGGAAGATTTCCCATAAACCTGGAATCTAACCATGCATTCCAACGTAGCCTGGTACCAGAATTCTCTTTTTACGAATTGGTTGCTTGCATAACAATGAAAGTTGTCTGATTCAAATTCTGCCCCTGTTTTTCATATTACATTAAAAGCCTTGGGAAACTGACAATGCAAATTTCTAGCATTCCCATGTGGCCTTGACCAAAGCACCACTATAAAATAAAAAACTGAGCATCATATTCCTAATACAGGCCAGTGTTCACCAAGGGGGCTAGACTAGGGAGGGTAGGTGCTCAGGGGCTGAATCTTGTTCTAGAAATAGAAAATACAAAGGTGTGTAAGAGGAACTTGCTCTCAGAGAGTGAACAGTCTGGCAAGTGGGCTGTATACGATAACGCGCTACAGTGCGGTAACAGAGATGTGCGCGTAGATAGAGGGAAGAGGGTGTGGTCAGCTCTCCTTAATGAAGTCAGTAAAAACTTCAAAGGAAAAAAAAAAACATTCAGTTCTCTAGATCTAGAAAAAGAGGCAAATGTTTTCAGAAGAAGCACAGCCAATGTCACAGAAAGTTTAAACAGCAGGATGAATTTGGGGAAATAGAAATAATTCCATGTGTTTTTAGGGTGCAAAGCCATGAAGGGACTGTCTAACAGTGACGCTGCAGAGTGAGGCAAGGACCACATACACCTCAGAGGACCACATCTGGTTGGACCTTGTCCCAAAGTGAATTGGAAAGCCAGCAGGGAGTATGAGGAAGCTCTCTTTAGGCTGTAGTATTGTTCTTTAGAGGAAATGTGTTCTGTGAAAAGAAATGCAATTTTCCCAGCATGAAATTTGCTTCTAGAGGATGAATTAAATGTTGAAAATACAAGGTTGAAATTTTCTTAGAAGAAAGATAAGGTTATTAATTCATGTTATCATAACCATAGAAATAACTTAAAGACAGAGTACCCAAAACACAATGTTAATTTAAATTGACCCCTAAAAATGACACAAATCTACTTAGCAAAACAATTTCAAAACATTAAAATTAGAAATGAGCTCATGTTTAAGTTCAGTTTTGTAGTTTTTTTTTTTTTAAGTGGATTTCAGGAAATCTAGTAGTTTCCATTAAATAAAATATCCCAGACACCTGGTGTAATTAAAGAAACTGAACTAAATAGTAAAAATATCTCTTATTAAGGCTGTATTTGATGTCTAGCCCCCCCCCCAAAAAAAAAACAACTACAGATACCATGACTCTAGAGTCTGAAATAAATGTATAACCTGGAGTGTGAACAGAGCAAGTTATTTCTTGGGGGTCATGTAATCACTACCCTGTTTAATAGGTATCAGAAGGCAGGCAGGACTTCCGGTCAAGATAGCAACATAGGTAAATGTGTCATTTGCATCCTTCCACAACCACATCAAAATTGCAATAAAATTATAGAACTATCATTCAGAATTGTCTGAAATCTGGCAGGATAAAAGGCCTATACCTAGGGAATTAAAGAACCCACATCTGATGTGGAAACCAGCCCACAGTGTCCACGGCATTATGGATGAGATGCGAGACTAATTCACACGGACTACCGTGTACCGTGGAGGAAAAGTATGGCACATCTACTCTCTCAAGGGGCGAGCACCTGGTACCCGTGCCCTGACAAGCTTTTATTGGGTTTAATTTGCACAGGAATACAGGTAAAGCTCATTAATCATTGTCAGGCAGTAAGGATCAAACAATAGATAACACACAAAGAACTCTGAGGGACTATTTTGAGTCAGGGTCAGATACCTAAAGGGCCATAAAACTTTGAGGAACAAATTCACTTCTCGCTTGGACCCTTACTGTTTAATTGAGAGCATTCTAAACAAAGCAGGTTTCACAGTATTTTACATATTCTTTCTTAGGCCTGATCACCCTAGGGAACCCACCCTTTCCAGAACAGGGCGGCACTGACCACCAGCATTGTTTCAGGCCTAAGGCATTGTTTCAGGCTTAAATCAGGCAGAGGAAGTAAAGCAGCGAAGAGATTAGGAGACTTCTTGCAGACAGAATGAGGACTCAGGCTATGTCATAGCCAAGGGGCAAGGGTCCATCACCCCCTTTTGCTGTAGACCCCCAAATCCTTTCCTGGGACCTCCACATGATCGTGCCTGTCTTAGGTCATTCCCCCCTTGGGGAATCTTACCCATCATTGGCTAACCGATCAAGCATTGGGGGCCAGTTATGGATGAAGTAAAAGGAGCAGAAGTGGTGCTCCTGCCAGGGAGATAAGCTTTGTCTCCTTAGTGGCTTATGGTCTGAAGGTTGCTCACTCAGCCTTAGCCATGGGGGGGGGGGGTGGCAGCTCCTGAACCTAGGCAACATGGTTCCCAACACACATCAAGAGTGGTAGCAGTGCGGGGTGGGGACAGAAACAGAACAGGCTGATCCTACACTCACATGTAGCAGATAAAAATTGGGAGAAATATCTCAGCTGAAGAGATCACCCTGAGGATCAAGGGGTCCCAGCCCCACGCCAGGTCCTTGAGCCCCGGATTTCAGCACCAGGAAAAGGCTATAAAACCCAGCTGGAACTGAGGCTGAGGGAGACAGAGCAGTTCTGGAGTCCCAGGCAGTTCCTCTTAAAGGTCCTGCACACAGACTTACTTGGACTCACTCCCTCTGAGCTCCAGCCCTGGAGCAGCATCTCAAAAGGCACCAGAGACATACAGGGAGAGACTGAATTGTCTAGCATCAGGGTGAAAGGTGAGGGGACAGCTTTGTCCCAGATAGAAGTACTGGCAGAGACCACTGTTCCTTTGATAAGCTCTCCCTTACACAGAGTGGGCACCATATTTGAGACTCTATCAACCTGGCTCACATTGTTTTCTCCACCCTAGTGATTCCATGAGGCCAGGCTCCACCCAATTTTGGGCCCACTTGAGCTTCTTTCCAGTGGCCTTTTCACATGAATGGCCTGTCTTGGCTCATGTGTCTGTTTTCTTGAATATCTCAAAAAGCAGCATCTGGCCTCAACATTCCCCATCCATCTCATTAAGTGGCTCCAGGCCTGGCACTACCAACAGCCAGCCTTGTTTCCTACCTTGGCCTATCCCAGCACCTCCAAATTCAGTATAAGTAGCTGTCATCTGCATTTCACTTCACAGCACTTGCCTGGTGGCCCCAGTCAGAGCAAAGGTGGTGGCTGACCTTGGCTTACACCTCCCAGAAGGTCCCAGAGCCAGTGCACCAAGCGGGCAGCTTAAGACCACATTAAAGTATCACCACCCAATTATCTCCACACCTGACACACTCAAGGGGTGGACTCAGCAGGCCCCAGAGCCCCACTGAAGTAAGCCCAGCTTTGTGGGGTGGGCCCATTCACATGGTTGGTGATCCCTCCAGGTGGATGGTGGTCAGAGCCAATCCTTTCAGCTGATTGGGAAAGGGGTAAATCCCTCCCATTGATGTACCAACAGCAATCAAGACTCAACTACAATAGAAAGCTGTAACCACAGCACACCTGTAGTGCCCAGCTCAGGTTATCAGGGAGGCTGTGTCACTGGACACTACAGAATACCTAATATATTAGGTCCCTCTACATAATACATACAAACATACACAGAGAGGCAGCCAAAATGAGGAGAAAAAGAAACATGACAGAAATGAAATAACAGAACAAAATTCCACAAGAAAAACTAAACTAAATGGAGATAAGCAATCTACTGGGTGCAGAGTTCAAAACATTGGTTATAAGTATGGTCAATGAACTTAGTCAGAACTTTAGGAAAAAAAACAGGAAACAAAAAACAACTAGTCAGAAATGAAAAATACATTACAGGGAATCAACAGCAGAGTAGATAAAGCACAGAGTCAAATCAGAGATTTGAAAGATAAGGAAGCAGAAAATATCCAATTAGAACAGTAAAAAGAAAAAAGACAAAAAAAAAAAAAAAAAAAAAAAAAAAAAAAAAAAAAAAAAAAAAAAAAAAAAAAAAAAAAAAAAAAAAAAAAAAAAAAACCATGAGGATTGTATAGTCACTGGGACAAATTCTAGCATACCAACAGGAAGGAGGAGAGAGCAAGCAAGGAATTGAAAAGTTATTTAAAAAATAATTATGAAAAACTTCCCTAAACTGATGAAGGCAGTAAACATAATGTTCAGGAAGTGCAGAAGGACCCAAAGAAGATGAACCCAAAGAGGCCAACACCAAGACACATCAAATTAAAATTAAAGGACCTATGAACAAAGCCAAAGGGGTAGGATTGAGGGTAGGAAGCAGGGATGGCTGGGGTGGGGGGGAGTAGTAGGGGGAAAATTGAGACAACTGTACTTGAACAACAATAAAAAAAGAGGAAAAATTGGTAAAGTGGTAAATTTTATGTCATGCATATTTTGCCACAATAAAAAAGTGAAAAAAAAATAACTAAGTGATGAAGAGGTAGCCAACCTATCAGATGCAGAATTCAAAACACTGGTAATCAGGATACTCACAGAAATGGTTGAGTATGGTCACAAAATAGAGGAAAAGGTGAAGGCTATGAAAAGTGAAGTAAAGGAAAATATACAGTGAACCAACAGTAAAGAGAAGGAAATCGGAACTCATATCAATGATTTGTAACAGAAGGAATAACTAAACTTTTAGCCAGAACAAAATGAAAAAACAAGAATTCAAAAAAAATGAGGAGAGGCTTAGGAACATCCTGGACAATGTTAAACGTTCTGACATCTGAATCATAAGGTTGCCAGTAGGAGAAGAGGAAGAACAAGACATTGAATTTATTTGAAAAAATATTGAAGGAGAACTTCCCTAATCTGGCAAAGGAAATAGCCTTCCAGGAAGTCCAGGAAGCTCAGAGAGTCCCAAAGAAGTTGAACACAAGGAATCTCACACCAAGGCATATCATCATTACATTACCCAAGATTAAAGATAAGGAGACAATCAAAAGCAGCAAGAGAAAAGGAGACAGTTACCTCCAAAGGAGTTCCCATAAGACTATCAGCTGATTTCCCAAAAGAAACCTTACAGGCCAGAAGGGGTTGGAAAGAAGTATTTGAAGTCATGAAAAGCAAGAACCTACATCCAAGATTATTACTCTATCCAGCAAAGGTATCTTTCAGAATGGAAGGGCAGATAAAGTGCTTCCTAGATAAGAACAAGTTAAAGGAGTTCATCATCCCCAAGCTCTTATTATATGAAATGTTAAAGGGACTTACCTAAGAAAAAGATCAAAACTATGAACAGTAAAATGACAACAAACTCACAACTATCAACAATTGAACCTAAAGAAAAAAACTAAGCAAACAACTAAAGCAGTAAGAAAATCACAAAAATGGAGATCACATGGAGGGTTATCAGTGGAGGGGATTGGGGAGAATGGGGAAAAATGTACAGGGAATAAGAAGCATAAATAGTAGTTACATAATGGACAGGGAGAGGTTAAGAATAGTATAAGAAATGGGGAAGCCAAAGAATTTATATATACAACCCATGGACATGAACTAAGTGTAGGGGGGTTGCCGGAGGAAGAAGGGTGCAGGGAGGAGGGGAATAAAAGGGGGATATGGGACAACTACAATAGCATAATCAATGAAATATACTTTACAAAAAAAAGAAGAAATTTTAGAAGCAAAGGCCAGTGACAGAGACAAATATTTAATCAACTCTCATACTCTTTGTTGCTGTCCTGCCCATCACCTCTGAGAGGTAATGGGAGAAAATGGAGACACACACAAAAAAACCCTAGGTTTGGCCTCGGGGAAAATTTAATAATGGCAGAAACTGTATTTGAACATATTTCTTGATGTCTGTTTCAAAATACATTTCACCCTCAAATTTGTGATGATCCTGTGGTAAGAAGTAAATGATTGTATATCTTTAAAAAATATATAAAATTCCAAAGGTTAAAGACAAAGAGAGAATCTTAAAAGCAGCAAGAGAAAAAGAGTTAATTATCTACAAGTTATCTCCCCTAGACTGTTAGATGATTTTTCATCAAAAGCTTTGTAGGCCAGAAGGGATTGACAAGAAATATTCAAAGTGATGAAAAGCAAGGACCTACAACCAAAATTACTTTACCCAGCAAAGCTATCATTTAGAATTGAAGGATAAATAAAGAGCTTCCCAGATAAGAAAAAGCTAAATGAATTTATCACCACTAAACCAGTATTATATGAAATGTTAAAGGGTCCTCTTTAAGAAGAAGAATAAAAAAATGAACTATAAAAAGACAACAAATACATATCTACCAACAATTGTATCTGAAAACAAAATGAAAGAACAAGCAGAACAGAAACAGACTCATAGATACAGAGAACATTTTGATGGTTGCCAGATACAAGGGGGTTAGAGGGATGGTGAAAAAGGTGAAGAGATTAAGAAGTACAAATTGGTTGTTACAGAGCAGTCGTGGGGATGTGAAGTACAGATAGGGAATATAGATAATCATATCCTGATAACTATATATGGCATCAGATGGATGGGAGATTTATCAGGATGATCACTTAGTAAGTTATGTAATGTCTAGTCACTGGGGTGTACACCTGATAATAATATAATAATGTATGTCAACTGTAATTGAAAAATAAAATATGATTTAAAAAAATAGAAGGCAGGCAGATTGTCCTTTGGCTCCTTAAATAATTCAAACCTATGGACCCTTCTACATATATCATGTAAACTATCTTAAGGGAATCTAGTCCTTAAACATGTGTTGAACATAAATTCAGTATTGGAGTTAACAGTGAAACTCATGGAAGTCCTGAAATGCTTTGTCATGTCCTTCACATTCACTAAGATACGCTGATCTACCATATGAATTGTCATGTACTTGTTGGCATATCTAAAAAAAGGTGGCCCGCAGTTTTCCATTCTAGTTCCCTGGAAATGGTTCTTGATTGCAAAATTTCATTATCTGTCACTTAAAATGTCACCTTAACACAGGGGTGTTAAATTCTAGTAAGAGATACAGTTAGAAGATAAAAATTTTTTCAAAAGTGCTTTAAAACAATTCTTAAGTTAATTAAGAAGTGGTTTTTCCTTCCCAACCCAGAGGATGGGTGACAGGAAGTGCAGGGCAGCAGTTACTGTAAAGTGTTTATAACTCACAACTTTTACACATTGTGATGCTGCCTCCAGTGCAGTTTCTATAGCAACCACCATATCATCTGATGCTCAAGCTATTTTTAGGATGAAAATAAATTTCTTAAGAAAACTTATCAGGATCTCTAGGTAAATTTATTTTCTAAACCTACTCTGTTCCCAGTGACACCAACAAAAGTCTATTTTTGACAAAAAAAAGTGCTAGAACAAGTATATTTGTGTGTATTACATGTATTAATTTTAGAGCTTATTGAAAATAAAATTCTGTTTTACTCCAAGTAAGTGTGGGAGATGAATAAACTTCCCTCTACCCCTATGGTTCTTCTGGCTGGTTGAATAATCAAATATACATGAGGCAGATTAGCAAGAGAAAATAGCCAAATTTAATACATACATAAGTATTCAGAGACCCCATAGGCACACAAGGTTCAGAGACAGAAAGCAGGATCGAGGTACATAAGACATTCTGATCTAGGGATTAGGTGATGCACTTTGGGGGTTTCAATGGGTCATTGCAGGATCAGAAGAGCAGATGTTTAGTAAATAAAAGTTTTCTCTGCCATACAGATGGGTCACAAATGTTAGTGCTGATAAACTCTTAGGGTGGGCAAGGCCCCTAATTCAAATTAAAGGGATGGCAGAAGTTTCTCTTGATCCTGCAGCTAAAGTTGACTTCAGCTCAAATGAACCTGAAAACCACAGAGGCACATATTGGGGTGACTCCTTGTGGATCTTCACAAGAGCATATTTACGTTTTCACTTATTTATCAGCTTAATTGAGATATAAATAACATAATAAACTGCAGATATTTAAAGTGTAGTGTTAGGTAAATTTGACATGTGATAAATGGCGAAACCACTACATCAAGACAGTGAACATATCCATTGCCCCAAAAGTCCTCATGCCCTTTGCGATGCCCCCTTCTCCCTTCTGTAGTCATCCCAAACCATCGCCCATCAACCAGTGGCCTGCTTTCTGTTACCATCGATGAGTTCACATTTTCTAGAAATTTCAGTAGCAGAAATTGTACAATATTGACTATTTCTCACCTGGATTCAGTCACTCAGCAGTTATTTTGAGATTCATTCGTGTTTAAGTTTGTATCGATGGTTCATTCCCTTTTATTGCTGAGCAGTATTCTATTGTATGTATAGACTACTATTTATTTATCCATTCATTTGCTCACAGACATGTGTTGTTTCCAGTTTGGGATGATTAAAAGTGGTTATGAGCATTTGTGTACAACCTTTATATGAACATATGCTTTCATTTCTCTTGGGTAATTACCTAAGAATAAAATGCCTGGATCATATGGTAGGCATATGCTAATTTGGGGGGTATATGTTAATTTTTAATAAACTGCCAATTCTTTTGTTAAAGTGTTTGTTCCATTTTACATTTCCACTAGTGGTGTAAGAGAATTCCAATTGCCATTCTTACCAACACTTAGTATAATTAGCTTTTTTAATTTTAGCCATTCTAATAGGTATGTCCTGATATATATATATATTCATATATGTTTATATATATAATTTTTTAAATTTGTATTTCCCTGTAACAAATGACATTGAGTACATTTCCCTGTATTTATTTGCCATAAATATGTTTTTTAAAAAATTTTCTGTTAAACTTTCATTATTTCTCCCCATCTGTGTGTTGCTCTTATACATTTTACTCCTACATATGATGTGAACTTACACTATGTACTTACAATTCTTGTTTAAACAGTTATCTTTCTATGAGTTTTAGATAATAAAATAACCTAAATATTTACCCACAGTTAACACGTCCAGGACCTTTCATTCTGTTCTGTACATCTATATTTTTATATGGTGTAAGTATCTTTCCACATGAGAAATTACCTTTAACACTTCTTATAATATGAGTCTGCTGGTAGTGAATTCTTAGAGAATTTGTAGGTCTCAAAAAATCTTTAGAGCACTTTCATTTTTGCAATTATCTTGTGCGGGCATAGAATTCTAGTACTTTTTCCCACCCTCCATACCTGAAAGGTGTCGCTCACCGTCTTTTGTTTGCATCCTTTCCAACAACAACAGAAGTCCGTCAGCGCGCTCTCCCTTTAGGCTGCAACGGGCTTTTTCCTCCGGCCACTTTTGAGATTTTTCTCTTCATCGCTGATTTTGAGCAACTTGGCTATAAACTAATTTTATAGTTTTCTGCATGTTTGTTGTGCCTGAATTTCATTGAGCTTCTTAAACTTGTGTTTACAGTTTACATCATGTTTGGAAAAACTTTCTGTTCTCCCTACACACCCTTTCAGGGGCTCTAATGGCATGCGGTTTAGGCTGTGAAGCCTCCAAACTCTTCTTTTCCTTTCTGCGTAATTTGGGTAGTTTCAATTTCTATGACTGCAGGTTACGAATCTTTTTTGCTATAATGTCTAATCTATCGTTAATCTGAAGTTAATTTTTGTATCCTCCCCCAAGGATATGTTTATTGATTTTTAGAGAGAGAGAAACATCAGTGTGAGAAGGAAACACTGAGTGGCTGCTTCCTGAGTGTGCCTTGAGATAATGGAACCCGCAACCCAGGTACGTGCCCTGACCAGGAATCAAACCCACAACCTTTTGGCCCATGCGATGACATTCCAACCAACTGAACCACTAAGAAAAGGCAAGTTAATTTTTTTAATCTTAGATATTGTATGGTGCTTTGGTGATTACATATATAATTTATGTCTTTTTCTAACCTGTAATCTCTTCTTTAGCTTTTTGAATGTTTGAAATACAATTTAATAACTGTTTCAAGGTTCTTATTTGCTAATTCTAACATCTGTGATAGTTTGTGATTGGTTTGTATGTATTGATCTATCTCTTCATTATGGGTTTCATTTTCCTGCTTCTTTGCATGCTTGTAATATTTGATTGGATGCCATACATGGTGAATTTTGCCTTTTTTGGAAGCTGAGTATTTTGTGTTTCTGTAAATATCTTGAGTTTTGGTTGAGTTTTGGTTCTGGTATGCAGTTAAGTTACTTGGAAACATTTCATTTTTGCTTTTAAGATTTATTGGTGGAATAAGAGCAGTGTTTAGTCTGAGGCTAATTATTTCCTACTGCAGATGCATGACCCATCTGAGTACTCTACACAACGTCATGTGAATTATTGTTTTTCCAGGCTGGCTAGTGGAAACAGGCATCTTTCCCAGCCCTGTCTGAGCTTCCTGTACATTTCTCTTTAACCATTTTATTTGGTTATTTTTTTAGTCTTGGTTAGTTTCCTCACATACATGTACTGATCAGTACTCTGCTGAATACTCAAGGGGAACCACTTGAATATTTCAATAGTGCTTTCTCTGTGTAGCTCTCACCTCACTTATATTCTGCCTTGAGTACTCTAGCCAATTTGCTGTCACTGAAGGCTGTTTCATCGCCTTGACTAAGGCTGTGTACCAGGTTTGGTCTAGCTCCCTCTGGCTGTGCCACAGCTAGGAAACTCTCTTAGGATCATAGATGGGATGATCATAGGGTCATCTTGTTTGTTCCCTGCGTGTCAGGGTTCACTATCCTTAGTTTTGCTTGTTTCTTTGTTTCAGAAAAGAGGGTAATGCCAGTCCCTTACTCCACCTTGTTTCAAAGTGGTAATCTTAATTTACATTTTAAAAGTGTAATAATATTATTCTTCAAAATATGAAAAGCATATGTGATTCTAGAGAGACAGTTCAAAGGAAATAACTAAAGAATGTTGATATTGTAGGAAGTCCCTTAGCTATGGTGATTAGAATCTGTGCTTGCTCAACTCAAGTGTAACAACATTTGTATGTTGGTTTTATTTAGAGAAATGAGTATCACCCAGAGCGAAGGTGGTCCTGAACTGGATATTTATTACGGGTGTAAAAATGGTGAATTATAAAATTCTGCTCTTCAGATTTTCAAAGGAAGCTGGACCTAGCCAGAGTATCTGAAAACGGAGTCTATCCAGAGAGAAGGGGATGTCTGTAGTTACCATATAGATCCAAGCTCCTGAGCCCAGTTATGCTCAGCCACCGGTGCTCACCGCTGTAGTCCTAAAAGTTAGAGATTTATACAGTGGATACATGAAGAAATTATAAAAACAAAACCTGTCGTTTTGCAAATACTTGAGGATATAACACAATTTGTGTACTATTTTTATTGTACATGAACATTTGGATTTTTTCCAGGTTTTGTCTATTATAAAATATGGTGCAATAAACATTTCTGCATATGTTTCTTGGTGCACATGGACAGAAATCCCTTTAGGGTACATACTTAGGAGTAGAATTCCTGATTCATACGGTATGTGTATCTTAGATTTACTAGATTATGCCAGAAGGGCTCATACCAATTTATGCTCCATCAGCATTAAATGAGGATCGCTTCTGGTTCATATCAAACCTACACAATGTTTTCCACTTTCACACTTTTTAAGAAGTCAGAGAAAATGATAAAGATTGTATTCCTTCCTTCTCCCATGTATTTTGTCATTACATTTACTCTGTTCTTGCATTTGGGTGCTCTGGATTCAAAGATGAAAACGCTATAACCACTACTAGGAACCAGGAAGCGAATTCTCACTAGAAAATGAATCCACTGGCCCTGTGACCTTGGACTTCCAGAGCTGTGAGAAAGAAATGCTTGTTATCTAAGCCACCCAGTCTGCGGTATTTTTGCGGTAGCAGCCTGAACTAAGACAAATTTACGCTGAGATTTTTTTTCAAACTCTGTTTCAAACTTTCTCCTCATCCTTGCAAATCAATCATTCCCTCTTCAATGTGTCCTAAGCACCTTGTCCCTACTGTTAATATGGCACTATTTGCACTGGGTGGCAATAATTGGCTTTTGTGTTTGCCTTTTACTTCGGGCTGTGGGCGTCTCAGGGATGGAAAGCCTGTCACAGTTACCCTCATGTTTCCAGAAACTTCCATCCATAAAAGGCACACAGGCACACACATGTTTGGTAAATGATTGAAAGGATGCATGCATCAACATCCCCACCAATCATTGGTTCCAAGATTGTTACCCAGCCCCTAGATAAATAGTGAAGATAATATCCAGCAACTCTAAAGACAAACCCTTTTCAAAAGATGCTTTTTTTAATCGAAGACATCTGTCTCATTTATTGCAGAAGTCTGTAGGCACTATTGCAGAGTGTTGCTAATCCAATAAATGGTGAGCTCTGCAACTAAGAAGAAGCTGTGCTCACACGTGTTAGCTGTCCCTAAGCTACACACACTGTTGCTTTGTCTTCTCGGGGAATCTTCCACAGGGACACAGCTATAACAATTTACCTCCTTCAACTTTTAATAATATCGTTACAGAATCTTTTATAAGAAATTGCTGAGAACACTTAGGGCAATTGCTAAATAATTCCACGGTAGTTCTACATAAACATCTTAAGTGTTTGGCTGCATAAGACCACTACTTTTTCATTTTGTTTGTGCTTTGTTTTGCATGAAATGAGGTGAATATCACCATTGTTGTCTTTCCAACTAAAATGTTGAAAAAGATTAGATGTTCAAAGCTTTCATTTTGCTGGATTAAATGGAAATAAGTTTAAAATTTTTAAGTGGTGTTTCAACTTAACACATGAAATAGGCTTTTCAAAATACTATGCTGGAGGGGGAAATTGCAAAGTTACTACTCATTCTTTCGCTTTGTCTTCCATGACAAAAAATCTTTTGCTTTTTTTGTAATGGTATATATATATTTGTTTGTTTGTGTTACAATGCAGAATTATTGCTTTTCAAAGGGTGGTGTCACGAGAGGCATGCAATAAAAATTCAGAGACACTGCCAGTAATTAGGCAGCTGGATAGCCTAGAAATCATTATACTGTTGTTTGTTTGCCAGTTTTCCCTGCTCTTTTTTGAGAGGGAGAAATGCTTTGTTTTCCTTCACATAGTTCATATAGACAGAATGAATGAATAAACTTTTTTTCACTTGCCAGAGTCTTCTGATACATCAGCTTCCACATTGATGATTCACAGTCCTTGCTTTCATTTGCAATCAGTTGTCAAAAACATGTTTAATGAATAATCGGGGCTGTGATATTTAATAGGTTAAGGAGGTTCTACTCACAAATCCATGCGGCTCGCACATGTACATATGTTGTCCACATGGATTAATATTGTCTCCATTTTTTAAATCAAAACAGTTTTAAAGTATGTATCACTCTGATAGTCAAGATAATGCATACCTAGTTCTTATAATAAATATGTGTCAGCCTACGAGACAAGAAACAGCTTTTGCTTCCCTTCTTCTGTCTCTGTCTCTCCTTTCTCTCTCTCTGCCTCACTCCCCTCCTCTCTCTGACATGCTCTGCTTCCGTTTCAACATGTATTTGTAAGAACTGAATGCTAATGTGTATGTGTGTATGCATATGGGCGTGTGTGTACATATATACACATATTTATATACATATATTTTTAATTCTCTTATTTCAGTGTGTGAGATTTCATAACTGGTTACTGAAATGAAATGTGGGTGTTGGGTATTTTTCAAAACTTTTTGAGGCTGGCTGTAGTAGGCTGAATGGTGTCCCCCTTAAAAGATTTATCAACAACCTAATCCCCGGAACTTCCTAATATTTTTATACCTGGAGAGAATGCATATTACCTCACATGGTGAAATTATGATTAAAGATCTTGCAAGAGGGACCTTATCCTGGATTATCCCTCAGGCCTTAAATGCAATCATGTCACTCTCTGGAGGCTTATGAGCCATGCAAGCTTCAGAGAGAAGACAATATCATCAACCCACCACTTGTAAGACATGTTCTTTGAGTGAGTTTTGTTTTAGTATTGACAGTGTTTTCTGATAAATGCGAAATCACTCTCGTGCTTCCTTTACAAACAGCAGCACATACATCTATAAATGGCTGACTTTGAGTACTGAGGCCATCAGAAGCCTAGAGCTGGAACAAAGCATCCTTGCACTTATGTGAGATCAAATCAATGACCCTAACCTCATTAGCACGTTTTCCAACCAATGGACAAACCTACAGTGAATTCCTTCCTCTGGGAGAAGTTGTCAAAGCTGATTCTTATATGAAGGTCTCAAAATCCTCTCTAAAGAACAAAATGAGACCAAATAATGATCCAGTCCTTATATCTGGCTTTCAGGTCTACACTTCAGTCACTGATTGATCCAGGTTAGTGAAGGAGGGTGGTGACTTCAATTTTATGTTTGGATGTGTCATGGATATCAGATTTTTAGAAACATGAATGATTCAATTTTGTAATGCTTTCTGGGGAAGAGGAAAAAAATGTATGTATCCAGGAGAGAGAATGTAATAAGAGGGACCAAAAATTTTAATTTGCATATCAGCAGATGTATTTGTGACTTCTCTAAATGGTTACAGCTTTTTTTGTCATAGGGTATAAATAGTGAAGATCATAGTTAGCCCACATAAAGAGTTTTGAAAATAACCTAAAATCAGAATCACACTTGGACATCAAATAAATTCCTTCCAAATACACATCATAGGCTTGATTAAATTAATAGGACTTAGTACGACCAGCACTGAGAGCCTGAAAACATCTCTGTTTGTTCCGAAAACATGAGATTCTCAAATGTAGCAACAGCTTTTATTCCTAATTTATTTTCCATCCCTTTGTCTTTATAACAGAAGCAAATAATTTTTAAAGTGCTAATTGGCAGTTCTGCAAAGATTCCACAGTGCCACACGCTAACTGCATCACCTGCAGAATTCTCAGTCGGACTCCACTTCCAACCTGTGTAGTCAGAAGGTCTGAGAGGAAAATGTGCGCTACAAGTTCTCAACAAAAGCAAGTTACCTTACAGTCTTCCGTAAATACATGAAGATAGCTGAAACATCCTTCCTTTCATTCATCAGGGATAGTCTAACTTGGCTCATCTACCCTGTGCTTAAATTATGTAGCTCTGTGTCCTGATTTTTGGATAAGTGTTATATTTATGGCCCACCTACAGAATATTTAAACTGGTTTGAATGGATATATGTGGCATTATGGCTTGTTGATAGTTGAGTTGATTAAATTGCCCCACCCCACATTTTACATGGTTCTTTCCAACACAAGGTATTCCAATCAACATGAAAATTGCTTGACAGCTTGTCGTTGGCTCCAAGCAGTTGATCAAAAAAAGTTCAAACCGGAGGAAGTCCTTTGCAAAATTGAGAAGTTGATGTGATGAAGCAAAACAATGGAGCAGATTGGAAAGAGAGGGGTGTAGTCATTATACACTTCATTTTGTGCTTCTGATAGTTACAACTCTCACCTACAGAAAGTTGATTTCTTCCTACCTCAGATTTCTCTTCTGTCAAATGTGGCTAACACTTGCATCAACCATATGAAACTCACCAATTTTGTAAATCAAAATAGTCAAATATCAGCAATTTCATCTGATTCGATCTAATAATAACAACTGCATCATAGGACTGTTAAAAAGATTAAATGTGAATAAAGCTCTTAACACAATGACTGAAACATATTAAACGCATGCATAGCAAATGTTAATAATATCTAAAATATAATTTTCACTATTTTTAAGGCTGGGTTCATTTGAAGAGAAGTGTACATCAGGTACTGGCAATTTCCATTTCAAATGTTGCTTCTATAACATCTCACTTTTTTTCTGATAAAACCGCGTAAAAAAATTACTAAGCAGTAATCCAATTTGAGGCAAGGACACCTGTCTGTAGGCTGGGGCGTCTAATTCAAGACAGGATGGTCCAGAAACAAAGCCAAGTACAAGGAAGCAATGAGTGTAAGTGCCAAGAGTTGAGTCTGGGAGCCATTATTTCTTTCAGAATCTTGTTACTGAAGCCAAGTTTGAAAAATTCAAATAACACAGCTAAGTGTCCTTAAAAAGCCAAGTTGTAGTTATGGGCCATTAAGAGGAGAATGAGTCAGGAAAGACTCCACAGCCTCACTTGAGTGTGGTGCGGAGTGGACAGCCTCCAACTGCCGGTGTCTTCAATGAAGCCACTGCCCTCCGGCTTTCAGCCATCATGTAGTCAAGTCACAAAGGGTTGACCACTTGGGGAACTGCTCGTGCCTTTTCATCAGCAGCTCATGGTGGTAATTGTCCTTTCTAATGCTGTTGACTATGACAGTGAGAGCACTCTGTCACAGCTCCTATGAGATATCATCTCGTAGAAAAAGACAGATGAGATCCAGATATGAATTTGATAAATTTTCTTGCTATTCAATTGAAAGACCATAGCACCTTCTGAGAAAATTGCCATGAGCCTAGCTAGCAATGCCCTCAAAGCTCCAGTTTCTCCACAAATTATTCACCCAATATGTTTCAAATCAGGTAAGACAATTTGTTCCTCATATACATACACTATCCAGCTTCATCATGAGGTCACTTAAAGATTTAAGAGATTACTAAAAGAAACCTAAAATATCTCTTGCCTTACTTTTTTTGGTATAACTGAATTGTAATAAACTGTGTTAATGACCCTCAGTAGCATCTACAAATAATAAACCCTTTTTTAAACTATATTAGGTATGTTGAGTATCTTAGTTTTATGTGTGTATAATATATAGTATAAATACTATATTATCATCTATTATATACATGTATCATCAAATATACACAGACGTATACAATCACAATAAAGTCTATCCACATGCTTGTTTTACAGAAGCCTGCCCCTTAGTTCATGTTACTTTATACCAACTATTGGAATGGCTGTTAACTAGAATAGCACCATGAAAAGAGCCTGACATAGGCCCAAACACGACTCTGCCAATTACTCTAACAATGACTAGAAGAGCAACTGAATACTCCAGAGCTCGGTTTCGTCCCCTATTAATAAAGAGGGAAAAAATCTACTCGAGCAGGGTGTTGTGAGAAATACGTGTGAACTAAAGCAACTAACACATGTTGCTTTCTACAGAACATGGGTATACCAGTAAACCTTAGTCTCTTCTCCTTGTTCTCAGAGTCACAAGTGCCATCAGTAAGAACTGGTTTGAAGTGAGCAATGTCAGTGTAATGAGAATTAAAATTCCCACAACAACTTCAGTAAGAATAGTGATAAAAAGAAGTACCTGCGTATCCCTATATAATTTACTTAGTAGTGTTTTAATGCTCCTGAAAGTACTGTTATCTTTATCTTACGATTAAAAAAATATTGAGGCTCTGAGAGTCCGTGGTGACCTGCCTGAGATTATGTAGTCATTTAACAACACAAGTTGAAATTGAACCTGTCTTCTGACCTAAAAAAATGATGATCCTGCGATCTAAGTTTCTTACATGGGGCCTTGCTTAATAAAATGCCTCAAAACTTATATCTGGATAAATGGGCTGTCTTATGAATCATTATACTGCCAGATTGAAATAAAATGTTTATTATAAAATATTAATGCATTATAATTATAGAGAAAGTGAGAAATACGTGGGAGGTGGTACGGAACTCCAGAGCTGACTCCTGACTTCTCAGATGGATTGATTTTCCTTCCCAGCACCTATGTTGCTAGGTTTCTTTCCTTTAGGGATAAACCATGCTCATCTATTAGTAAGCTCAGTACTGAAAAAGAACATTTTCATTCAGTTAATTAACCTTCTAGCCAGACATAGATTCAATGAAGAAGGGCCTTGGGAGGATCCAGTCAATTTGTCAACAATTAACTTCCTTCTTCTTGTACACAAAAAGGGGGATAGAGTCTGTGGTGTGTCAAATACTCAAAGGGCCAATTCAACCAGAAGTTTCAGATACAGGATGTTGATGTTGAGTTGGTTACCAATACGTTTTAAAGATGAAGGATAAAACATGTTACTCAATCTTAAACATCACCAATTCTTTTTGTTTATTTTGCTTGCTTTTTTAAAAATCTGATACAGCCATTTCATCTTTGCTAGTTTTTTACTCCAAATTTTTTATGTGACTAGATTTCCAATGACAGAACATTTGACTATTACTGAAAAAAGATAATGCCAAAAGAGACAAGAAATGCTTCTCTTCTTTTTCTAATATCAAGAATATCTAAGAATAGACTGAATAGAGAGTATAGCAACACAATGCAATTTGTAAATGATAGAATTGACTGATATTCTTGAAACTTCTTAACTGTGTAGGAATTAATACTAATTTCAAAAAAAAAAAACTCTGTCTCCTAAATATTACCATAGGATAAACTACTTATACATTACTTACATGTAGGGCCTTGAAAGGCAAAGTATACATATAAATTGTGACATTTCTGTCTCTGTTTAATTTAATAAGTTCATAATTCTTTTATATTTCCAAGCCTCATTATTCATCAGTGCTTGCTTATATGTAGAACATACAGTCTTTGCAGAGGTCACTTAATTTTTTTGGTAAATATAAAGCTTTTCCAAGGATGCTTTCATCTTCTTAACATGTCAAACAGCACCAACTGCTATACTTTCTGGTGGTGGTGATATTGCAGGGGTAGCCTCCTGTCTTTCTCGTCAAACCTACATCAGTGCTTTGAGGAAATAAACCAGGTTAAAAAAGGTCTGGCAATACTCTTGTTTGTTTGAACAGAAAAGTAGTCTACATATCACTGTCATCCAGTACCTCTGAAGATGTCAGAAGGCAGGTCATTTCTCTCTGCTGAAGTGCTTTTGCTTTTATTAGCAGCCCCAAACAAGATTATTGAAATGACTCCACAATAGTCATGCCACAGCTATAGGTACTTGTTGAAAGTAAATAATAAAAGCATTTTATCTGAGCGGCTGTCATTCCCACTGAGGGATACATCTGGTACATAAGCACATTTCCATGCATGTCTGCTTTATGTGAACTGGTCTAATTTGGTTATCCTGAGAGGTGTCATTGTAGCTTCATTCCAATAATATTAGCAGAGAGGAAGAGGTCAGTTGTTTTCAAACTGTAATTTCCAGTCACTCCAGTCAAAGGGCTCGCAACAAGATTGAAACCCAGTAAGAAAGAATTTTAAGGAGACTACAAGAAAGTATTCAAGCACAATACAATAATCTGATGTTTAAAATCACCATAAGCAAAACTCAGAGAAAGTAACAAGTAACAAGTAACTGAATTCAGATTTACAAGTTAGTAAGAAAGTGCAAGCTACTGTTAAAGTTAGAGGGTTAAATGCTTTTATATATATATATATATATTGCTTATATATATTCATCTTCTAAATTGTATGAGGGCTGGGTCAATTTTAAAGTTAAAGTAATATTTGTGCCCTTTTAAAGTTGTCATAAATACCATTTTTCATTTAAAATCTTAAGCAAAAAGACTCAATAGTTGTTCATTATTTCATAGTTTTCTATTTTATTCCTGGTAAGAAACCAAGAATTTTGCAGAGAGATTTGATTTAATAAAATTTTTATTTTTCTTGCACTCCAAGTAAATAATATTATCTAAGGAAAAACTGCTTAGACTGACTTACTGAATGCAGAGAGAGAATGTCATGTGTATATGGAGTCAATTCACTGTATTCCACAAATGTTTACTGAGTAGACCCCATGCGTGAAGACTTTTGCAAAGAGCCTTGTCCTTATGTACCTTATTATCTATATGGAAGGAGAGAGAAATCAAACAAGCGATTACAATGAAGTGGGCCCCATGTTAAAAATGAGAGTATGAGGTTTACTTATATTGAGTGGCTAAATTCCAGGAACCAGAAGAATCTCACGGAAGAAGTAAAGTGTAAATTGTTAACTAATGGGTAAATAGAAGTTAGCTCAACTAAGAGATAAGGGAAGAGGACATCAGAGTAAAGAAATAGCACATGCCCAAATCCACTCTCTAGAGAATGGAAAGTTCAAAGAACAAGAAGTTTTGTAGAGCAAAAATGTAGAGCACAAGATGAGAATGAGGCTTACACTTGGAAAGCCGGACATCTGTCTAATTAGAAATCAGAAGCCATTGACCCCATTGAAAGGTTTTAAGTAGCATAGTAACATGGTTAAGTGGTGAGCATTGGACAGTCATTCTGACTACAGTTTCAAGAATATTTTAGAGAAGAGCTTGAATCAGTCTATTGCAACAGTTTATCTGAGAACTAATGGTCTGGCCTATGGAGTTAGTAATGGCGATGGCTTAGGATATGGGACAGAGAAGATTTGGTGAATAAATGTACCAAACAAAGAAAAAGAAGAAAAGAATCACATTCTGGGGGCAATTTGGTGTTTTGTAGCACTCTTTACTGAGATGGGAAACCATCAAGACTGACTGAAATTCTCAAATATTGGATGCATGACACAAAATAAAAGTGATTACTTTGCTATTTACTTCCATGTAAATATTTTATGTAAAATATACAAAGATGCATGATGTTTCACTCTATTTTTCCAGAAAGCCAGACTACATAATTTGTTAGTCATTATTTTAACAAAATATAGATCTGGAATTATTAATACATTTTTCCACAAAGGAAATTATAAAGCCCTAAACAATTAAGTGGCCTTCTCACAACAACACAATGAACGAAAAGTCTAGTGACAGCACAAATAGACATCTCTTTTTTTATATAACAAATTCAAAGCTTTAAACTGAAAATGCCATGTAGAGCTAATTGTATAACCAAAATACACTTTCTGTTCGTAACAATGAATATTGAACATTTATGTACTCAGTACTCAGTCCTCCAGGAAGAAAATCAAAAGTATAACCAAACACATTGTATCTGACTTAAATGTTTTTATAATTGATCATGAATTCACTGACTCATCAGTTCATTAAATATCAATTTGAACCACCTTAAACTATGTTTTATAAACCTGGGTTTACTAGTCTATGAAATTTATCTAGTCTCCTAAACCAACACTTCACACAAAGTACAGTTAAATAATGTATATAACATACAAATAAATTGAAAGATTAGAAACATTAAAATGTTATTGTGGGTATATATACACGTATAGCATCAAAAATTATGATAAATACCAGAGACATTTCACAGTTTATATGCAAAAATAATGTTGTGGTTGCAAAATTTGTTGTTCATGAAAGGATTTTAAAAGCACAAAGAAGTTTTGTTTTGTTTTGTTTTGTTTTGTTTTAATCTTGCACCACATTATACACAAGCATCCATCAGCTGGCAACTTTCAACAAAGAAAGCTGAGTTGACAATACTTAATGGAAAACATAAAGACTAAATTTTAATGGAAAGAGAACTTTATCTGACCAGGAGTCTTTTATCCATTTCACCCCAGTGGTGCAGTTGTTACTTTGACATTGACATTCCCATGAGTTATAAACTGAGAAAGAATTTCCATAAAAACAGCTAGCTGGCTTTGTTAAGTAAAACAGGTCCTTTTATCTCCACAGTCTAACAAAGAAGTACAACTAAAGAACAGTGAATGAGAAAGAAGGAACCTGTTTTTCAACCTAGAGCCTCTTCAATGTTTATATTTTATGTATCAAGGAGGCTGATCACATCATTTCACAGATACACTCAATGATGCCATAGCATTTAATTTCCTTTACTTTTGAAAACTTTTCTTTGTTGGCGCAACATTTTATAAACCAAGATGCTTCCACAGATAGGCACAGAAGACTTGACTTGACTTGGATGTTCTGGTCTGCATCTTTTCCACTAGACAGAATATGTTAGCATTCTCTGGGAAATCCTAAGTATGAGTTTGTCTAAGCAACAAACACCTCTTGAACACTTAGCTTTATTATTTATTGTGTTTTTCCATTAATCTACTTTATTCCAAGATAATTGTCAAACAATTTGCACTCATTTGTTCAAGTATGTGAATATTAATGTTCACCATATATACATTTAATTATACCCTGAAATATAGTATTAATATGCTGCAAAAGAAAACTAGTTAGAGCCAAGGCTTATATATCCTATTTGGACATAAAAACTGGAAGGAGAATTTCATTTACTGAATATTAGTTTACTAGGAGTTAGCTATTGTCCTAGTTCACAGAATAAATCACCTCATTTCATCCTCATCATTCCATGAGATAGGTATTATTCCCACCTTTTTTGAGAAATTTAAGTTTAGAGAAATTAATTAAATTGTCATCCTCACATATCGTCTAGATCCCTGACTCTTTAGGGTTTTTCCCCTGTTATATGTACTGAAGGTAAGCCGTACTTCCATATGAGGAGAAAAAAACATATTTATAATTCATCATACTATTAAGGAACTTAAGACAATAATCTGTCAGAATGTTAGTTTTGGAATCAATAGTAAGAGTGGCAAATAAATTAATACAAGAATGATGTGCAATCTTTATCCCCAAAGGATATCAACTGGCAATTTTAGGTAATTAATAAATGTTAAAAATTTGCTAACATTTGTGAGCATTCTGTCTGGTAAACTTCTATTCATCCTTCAAAGACCAGCTCAAAGGTGACCTCCTCAGGCAGAGTTAATCACTACTACTACTGTGCATTTCCCTCATTTCAATGTATCTCACACTGCATTACAATTTTGTGTTCACCTGCCTGCTTCCCTTTTGATATGTTGAGGTTTACAGAGTTTGTATTTTTCTTCTGCCCCCAAATTTGGGACTTTAATACCGGTGTGTGCTATATAAATTGATAAATTATTATGTATTAATTATCTGGAGCATTAATGTTTTCCAGCCACCAGAAAATCATTCCTAATAAATGTTTTAAAGCTCTCTTTCTCCTTGGTTGGTGATCTCACTATATTTCATCTTACTATATCTTAGGATTTTTTGAATATACCTCTATTCTTTATTTATTGTCATAGCATATCAGCATTTCAATGACATTGTAGTCAGTGATGTATTGTTGAAATAATTTCTCCAAAATTTAGATAATTTCACTTTTATATCACTATGTTTACAAGTAACAGCTATAGACTTTTTTCTTTGTAGTTTTAAAATTAATGGTAAAATTAAAAAATACAATACTTTAATATCTGTGTAGTTTTTCACTCTTTTTCCATTCAATGGAGGAGAAAACAAGGTCTATTATGAATTCCTTCTATTATCTACCTTTTTATTATTCAAGTTGGTTCAAATATGAAAAATTGCTTCAAAGAGCAAAGATACAGCAAAAAAGCCAGTGTGTGTAAAAACATAAGTCTCAGTCCATGGCACTATTCTTCAACAAACCCTATTTTCTTTACTTCCATATGAAACAAAAGAGCCAGTCATATGTAAGTTAATAAAATGAACACAAGGGAGATGCACTCAAATTAGAGCCAGACGGTGAATAACATAGCAGGAATGTATGTAAAGCCTGGTACCAGCTCGTGACAAGGTCTGTTCTCTGTCTTAGCCATCGAGTTTTGGAAAAGCTTCAGGAGCTATGAGAAAAACTTTCAACCTGACAAGCACTTCAGGGCTGGGAAAGGCTCCTGTTTTAATTCGGTCCAGATGTGATCCTTAATGAAAGCATCATGGTTCTGCAGCTGCGGTGGATGGTACAAGAATGTTTAAAGGATAAATTATTTAAAAATTTTTTGTCTTCCCTCCTACAATTATGCTTGTCCTGCGTTGGGTGAAATCTTAAGATACACTATCAAGTAATTTATGGTTCCGTGCTTTTCAGACTCTGAATATGATACTAAACTTCATGCAAAGGAGAGAGATGTGAAAACTCAGGACGTATGGAGTATATAAAATATGTTTATCATCCTGACATAGAGTGCCTAAGTCCATAATCCTCCCAAAGTTAACTTGCAAGCATATGTAATATGAAAATATTAAACCAACTAGAACACTGACCCTCATAATACAAGCCAAATTATTTACTTGGACATTACTTGCTTATTCATATTTGCATTGTATTACAACCCCTGGCAGGAATATATACACATTCACAACATAAATATTACGTACCTTAATTTAAATTTCAAAAAGTCATAAACCCAAAATGAATGTCATGTTTAAAAGGCAACAATAGAAACAAGATCTTGCAGAGAGAAAACCCACTTGAGCGATATGACCTGCTCCTTGGACATTTCGTGTCAAAGCAACACAGCATGTCCTAGTGCCTGCCTGCCAAGCTGACTTCATCTCTACGTGAGAGGGAGGACTCCATTCAGTGTGACTCGTTTTCATTGGTACAATAGAAAAAGAGGTGGACCGTGTTTGGAGGGAAATGGGAAGTTACGATTACTTTGAAGCATTCCTTGCTTGCCTTGTTTATTGTTTTGGAAATGCTCCAGTTGGGAGGCGTCGAGTGGGGGCTGGGGGAAGAGCTTGCATGTTTATGACACATTTGTAACCATATAACATTCCAGCTAAAGAAAAACCTCCATTAAGTGCAAAAAATAGTTTTTAGGCTTTTATAGCAAGTTATTTTCTAAGAGTAACAAGAAAAAGAAAAGAGAGGGAAGAACCAAGTGATTGAAAGGCATTAAATGATTCTGCTTGAGAGTAGGAAACGCAGGTTATTATTTGCTGACGGATTATTCAGAATGAATTTCATCATTCTTGCTACAAATGTTTTTTTCGACACTTTAATTATGAAGGAACTATTCTGCAACACAATATGAGCAGAAGATGCCATAAGTTTAAGTAAAATGCTATTACATCCTCATTTTACAGAATTCACAATCACATTGAAATTAAACAGCATTTCTTTTTTGCAGAAACACTTATTACGAAAATGGAATGCATGTAGATTCACTGACATTTTAATCATTTTATTTCATGTAGTATTTGGAAATAGTGGGAATTGAATGAGGAAAGCTTTGGAATTCAATGCATATATACAACACTACATCTGTAGGACAGTCTCACATGCCATGAAAATGGAACATTTTTACTTCTGTCTAGTGAAGCAAGATACTCACTAAAGACCGACAAGTAGGTAACCTACGTTGGTACCTGAGTACATCTACACTCAGCTAAGCTCTGTGCACCCAGCTGTTTTTTATTTCTTCTATCCTCATGCCCTCAATTCCCTAACAAAAATCTCAGTTTGTAATTTATTTGGGGATATATACTCTGGAACAACCAGCCACCAACCCAATGACCGTACTTTAAACAAATAATCTAAAAGTCACTTTTACAAGCTATGTTTATTAAGTTGTGATGTGTTGATAAATTTAACAGAAAATACGATGGCCTGCAAGGGGCCCTAATTACATATGCATTCCAAATAATACAGTGTCAACTGATTAAGTGCAGATTCTCTGAGAATTCTCAACCTGAACTAATGTAGGAAACAGAACCACTAAAGTTGAAAATCCTATTTTATCTTATTTCAGCTGGTGAAGATAGGCAATAATAAAAATTTGACGCTTAAAGACTTTTAGAAACTTTCAGAACACAGGTGTCAAACACAAGGCCCACGGGCCAAATCCGGACCAGCACCTTGTTTCTACCTGGCGGCAGCGCTGACCTCCTCACCCTTGGTTAGGGAGTAGTTACGTTTACACAGTCCTAAAATTACAGTTGGCCCTTTGAAGGCAACCCTGAGGCTGATGTGGCTCCCGGGGAAAATGAGCTTGACACCCCTATGAAGTTTCCACCTAAATTAGAAGACAATCATTTCGAATTTTCACTTCTGTGTGGTTATATAGGCTCACTTCCCACACCTGACAAGATTACTGAAATCATTGCTTTCACCTATGGTGCTTCCTTTAACGTATTTCTCTATAGTCTAGAAACTAGGACGGTTGGGAGAGCCCGCCCTCCATTATCACGAGTTGTGCTTACTTCCCATGTAAACATGTCTGCTCAAAAGTGTGGTTACTCTGAAGACCAGAGCAAAACACCACAAAGGTCTGCATATCAGAAGAAATGGCAATTCAGTGAGTTAATTTTATTGCCAGACAAATTTTAAAAAAAAAGTTCGACAAAGATTTTACTTTGCTCAAGGCTATTGAAGCTAGTTTTGCTTCCATTCTAAGTAAGAGCTCCAGCTTATAAGAAGGAAAAGCAAAAAAATGAAAAGATCGTTACATGAAGTGAGTAAGGAAACATGCCCTTCTGTAATGTTTAATTTAATTGGGCCTTCTTCTCTAAGTGTCACACCCACAAACGGCAACATATTTAAAAATCCATACTCTACAGGGAGAGGAATACTAAGATAATCAACTTTCTGCCACCCTCCCAGAAGCAATTTTATAATAATACTATTGATAATAAATTATATGATAATATATTATTAAATAATGTGAGACATAGAAGTAATTATCCATTTTACTTAGCTTGCACCTGTAAGTCCTTATTTAAGCAATATATATTACCCTGATTTATAATATCAATCAATAAGTTCTTAAAACACAGGTAGCGAATCGATTTCATCTTACAGGTGATCCATTCATTAGTTCTCTGTTTTCACCAGCCTTTTAAAAGCCAGCTTTTAATATTTAACACATAAGTGATCAAATATGTACCCTTATAAAAGTTAGTCTATATAATCAAGCAACTATTAGATGTCAAATCGTAATTCTTATTTAAAAAAAGTTATCTTTGGAGATAAGAAAATCCCTCGATTTTTTTTTTTGGTGTGTTTCTTAACCAAAGAAATTATAACTTCAAGCTGTTTTGCCTCTTAATCCCTTTGTATGGCTTAAAATTAGTGATGCATATGGTTCTGAAATTCAAATATAATGCAAAAGACTTTCTACATCTCAATCATATGAATTCATATTTCATGTATTGAAAAATCAACATAAATGGAATAATTTCAAAATGTACATATCATATGTGAAAAAAAGCATAAAAAATTCAGTCTTGGCGTTGCCTTCTATTACTAAGGCTGGTTCAAGAGAGTTTTGACTATGGCAAGACTTCAGTATTTTATCCACCTCAGAGAGGTGGGAGGGCCATCCTGCTTGTTCCTTCAGCTTTTCTATGCCACTTCTGTAGAAGATGCCCTGATTTAGCAGCTACACCTCCACGGTTCAATATGCAGAGAAACATTAAATTTAATAGGAGCTGCCCCTCCTTGCTTTGAAGACACACTTGATTTAAAGCCACTCGCAATTTGAAACTGCGGGAAATGTAATTAAATTTTACGGAAGCCACAGCTTCTAAATGAAGACACGTGATCTATGTGCCTGTGTGAGCACACACACACATGCAGTAAAAATAAGACATTTAAAAAGCTATTTTCCATAATCATTGATATTATAATACAAAGTACAAGACATTATTGCTCAAGTGATATGAAAGTTGTTTTTATTCAGATGATAGGTATAAGAACATACAAAGATAATCATTATTATATTATTATAATAGTACTTTATAGGGTGAATTGATAAATATTCCTCTATATGTATTTTACTGTTAATATTACCTATTCTTGGCACTGTACATTTGTAGCGGTGGCAGCGATGGGGAAAATGCTCTGATAAATCAGGTATCTGTTGTTTTTTTGCTGCTTCCACGCTGAAAAGATTTACTAAAATAATGTGATGTTATTTAAAATAATCTCAGAGTACATTTTACTTGTTTGCAGGCATATGTAATTCATAGTTTATTTGAAGGTGGAAAACATATACAGTTTTATATATATTTATACACTGTTCATTCATGCATCTAAAACAATTCCAATGTGTGGGAGGAATCAAGATACAAATCTATCACAAACTGTCTCTTACCTTCAAATTCTTAATTTCGTCCATAGGGCTATCTACACTGTTCAAATGTGATCAGTTTTAAGCTTTTATTTAAAGGGAAAAGATATAAATTAAGACTCCCAAAGTCATTAAGTAAATTTTTTCTGTGGGGGGAAAAAACGCCTCTTTGTAGATTAAATCTTTGAAGACGACTGGAAACTCTTGAGGCTGGCCTTGTCCCTTTAATGTCTGTTTAATGCCTTGGAGAAGATATCTTCTGTTTTGACCTCCTTGAACCTTAGAGACTAGCTCAATAGGCCACAGAAAGACACAAAGTTTCAGATAGAATGGTCTTTAAAGCAAAGAACCTTCCTCAGGGCTATAGCTTCGGTGTGAGAATAAGCCCAAGGACAAGGAAAACTCTCCAATTTTGCCACCATTAATTATCCTCTTAGTAATCTACTCCTGCCATAATTGCAACGCTTTCCTAAAGGACTCTTCTTTCCCATGCCTCAAGCCATGGATTAGGAGCCACCCCAACCTCCACCACGTCCCCCAAATCCCTCCTTTGTTTTTCAAGATAAACTGGGTAAATTGTGTAACCAGTTTTTAAAGCAAACCATTCGATTTTTGTTTTTACCCTGAAGCTCCTTAGGGGCCCATATAAGGAATTTGTGAAGTAAGAAGTGTGAGAATTTCTGTATTGGTCTAAATGTGTAGAATATTCTTTTTCATTTACTGATATTTATCAGTTAAAAATAATACCAGTTCTTTATATAACACTGGTTGTATTGGTTTCTTTTTTTCCTTCTGACGAATTTTTTGTTTACTCCCTATACTTTGTAAAATCATTGTAAATTATATTCCATGATACTACTTATTATATTTCATGCTACAGAGAATATTCAGAAAAGAACTAATTAAAAACAAATCATATACATTGGACATCAAGTGTTTTTTTTCTCTTTGCAGAAAGTAATCAGTGTAGTAATCAGACTGGCCAGCTGCATTACGAACGACCTCTTGCCAGAAATCACCACTGTGTTCTAGATGTTTAAGGAATGAGGATATTATAAAAATGTCAACAGTTGTTATCTACAGGCAATGAGATAACGAATGACATCGATGTTCTCATATTTTCTATTTTGAAACTTCTCACAAGAAGTATTTATTACATTGAATAATGTAAAAGTGTCATTTATATTTTGTATATTTACTATAAAAGTAAGTGTACTTTTTAAATATATTTAAAGATAAATACACTTGATTACTATTTCAAAATGAAAGAGACTATTTTGTGTAAACTAGATACATAAAAGGCCTTCCCTTTTTTTGTAATGAAAACTGTTACCTATCACGGTGTCTGGTTCCTTATGTGTAGCGCCTACTACTTAGATGTATTTTTGTTTTACTATCTTTTTTTAGTGCATAAATTAAGAGAAAATGTATCAGACTAAATAGTAAATAATCTTCCACAATAAATTTCTTAAAAAACCATAAATTCTTCATCTGTTTAAATATAAATTTATAGACCTAATTGTGATTTAAAAGTCTCCTCTAGCCTTTTTAATTCTATTATTGGTTACTGGATATGAAATCTTAAAGAAGTTCATATTTAGGATTTCCATATCATAGTCAACTTTTTATTAACTTATATGTGCTAAAATGTCTAACTAAAGTTTAACTTAAACAGAAAAAAATGAGAAAATTGATCTTGGTAATAGAATCATAATTCATGATTGGCTTCACTCCAATGTTCTTATCTTTGAATATGAGCCAGAACTGTTTGTTTTTATTTGTGTTATTATTTTCATTTTTTTTCCTCACTGAGTTATTTATTATTGTGGTTAAGACAAACGTTTTGTATTCACATTGTCCTGGCTTCAATTCCCAGTTTCTTTTCTCATTCAGTACATTTTGATTGAGTGTCTTACTTGTGCTAAGCATGTCTGACCTTGTAACTCAACTCAGTTTCATTTCCTCATCCATAAAAGAGAAATAAAATATAACTCATAGAGTTATTGTGAAGATGTTAGATTATCTAAAAAAGGTTTTAGCACAGCATGTCCCATACAATAAATATAGAAGCTATTATTAGAAAGCATCTGTTTTTATGGATATATTTATAAATTGCTGCACATAATTCATGTATGTATTTGTTATTGTTAAGCATACAACAGAATTTTTTATGGGATATTTACTCAGGAAGCATGTAAAAGTCAATTGAACTGGATTTCTTTTCTTCAAAGACAAATCCAAGTCATTTCCTATATTCTTGGACTAGCATCTGTGGTTACCAAGAGTCACAACATAGAATATTTATAAATTTACTGAAGACAGGAAACATATTTCATTCTTTCTCTATTCCCTTCACCCATCACAGTATCTGCCTCCAAATTGGTTCTAAACAAAGCTTTATTGACTTAAAAGCTGAAGTAGCAGAAAATACCAATATTAATTTGATATAAAAGTTAAATGATGTAAAATTTCAAATACATTCATTTTCCAGAGACATAAATAATCCATAAAATTATAATATGCTGAGACTAATAAGCAAAAGATTTAAATAAAGAAGTGAAATAAGCCAAGCAGTAAAAGACAAATACCGTATGATCTCACCTATAAGTGGAACCTAATCAACAAAACAAACAAGCAAGCAAAATAGAACCAGAGACATTGAAATAAAGACAAACTGACAGTAACAGAGAGGTGGGGGAGAGGGATGACAGGGGAAAAGGAGGGCGGGTCATCACGGAACATGTATAAAGGACGCATGGACAAAGCCAAGTGGGGTAGGATCAAGGGTGGGAGGTGGGCTGGGGTGAGGGAAAAGTGGGCAGGGGGCTTGGGTGGGGAAAAAGTGGAGGCAATTGTACTTGAACAACAATAAAGAAATAAAAAAATTAAATTAAAAAAGATTTAAATAAGGCTTCAAATAACAAGGTTAATAAAGGTGATTAATGTGAACAAATAAACATCAAGATGCAGCCTGCTGAAAAACAAGTTCAAGAAATGAAGACTGCTACAAGCATCCAGGAAGGAAAAAAAATAGCTCACATGTAAAAGGAAAAAAATCATACAGATTTTCAATTTTTTTCATATATTTCTATGAAACCTAATGTCAGAAAATAATGGAACAACTTTTTTAGAGTATTTAAGAGCAAAAGGATGTAATTGAAGATTTCTATACCTAGCCAAGTAGTCAAATAATTAATGACTCACAAATTTTAATACTAAAAATATTTTTCTGAAAAAAATTACTTACATGTTAGTCACTTAACCAAAAGATGCACCGAAATACAGAATTCAAAACTGAGGATGGGGGGTGTGGAAATGGGAGGGAGGTGGGGAAGGCTGGGTGGGTGGGCTGGGATGGGAGTAAAAGACAGAAAACTGTACTTGAACAACAATTTAAATAAAATTAAAAAAATTAATTTCAATGAACTAAAAATAGTGTATTTCTGAACTTTAAAAAACTGATGATTTAGTTTTAAAAGAAAAACTAAATGCCTTTATATATTATAATAATTAATGAACTGAATGGTTATAAAACATAAGGCAAAGTGATTAATAAATACTCTTGCTAAAGAGTATACAAAAATTCACCAATAAGATCAAAATTCCAGATTACATAAACAAGGGTACATAAGAATTCAGGTTGAGGGAAATCATAAGTGCCCACCTTTTTCTTCTTTCCTTCTTTTTCTTTACCAAATTTTCTGAAAATGAAATATTTTACCTATTGAGCCAAAATTCATATAAAATAAATGAATAAATTTAGCAACTTATCCTACACATTTTTGTATGAAATGTTAATATCTTCAATTAGGAGAATAAGTTTTATGTACTATTTGAGGAAATACAATGCAAGCCACAGCAAGGGATATATTTCAGGTTTATTCTGAAAGCAGCATTGCTTCCCAGCTATATCCCAGACTCATCCGACCAGCCAGGTACTTTCAAGTTACAATGTTCTTTTCCTCTCCCACATGTTGGTTTGTTTTCCATTTTTAGTCGAAATACTTCCCAGGGTCTAGTCCTACCCAGACATAAAACTGACCCGTTTCTGCCATGCTCCATCTCCCAACGTCACTGGAAGACATCGTTCCTTCTCCATACATCATTCGACCAATGAATGGCTCCATTCCTGCCCAACTGCTCATAATTACCCATCACAGAATATTTCATCTCATCCCTGGCCATCAGTGGAGGGGACCCATCCTTCCTTTGCTCTGTCTGTTACAATTCTTTCCCAAGCTTGGCAAAGTTTTAGTTCATTTCATGTAATAGTCACTTGCTGTGGTCAAATGCATAGCCCTAATTATTCTTGTTGACCTTAGTTATGGCTCATATCCATTTACACAAGCCCTATATGATTGCTGTTTAGTATAACATTTCTTTATCCATTATATTCCTTTTACTTTTTTTGTTATCACAGAGAGCAGTAATACTTTTGATTGTTCTCTTTAAAGTAATTAATATTTATCATTCTTTTTCTTGGTGAAGAATAAGAAAATTTTAATAAGAATATATCTCTATGTAAGGTTGTTTTGTAAATTAAAAAAATGGGTGCATAAGGTCAAATACAGAAAGATAAAATAATGAAAAAATCAATGAATGTGATCAAATTCCAGTTTAAAATAGATTCCGCTTAATAGTTTCTGATATATTCTCTCTAAAATTCCCTTTAAAATACTTAATTATTTTTCATAATTAGCACTACTATGCAAAATTAACATGTCGACAGCCTTTGGCCAAAATCAAGATAATATTTTATCAAATATAAATATGGAGCAATGAGAATATGGAAAAATCTCTTAATAGACACAATGCCTTACCTTATTAAAAAAAGGTAGAAAACAATGAAAGACCCTCTTAGCATTCTCCTATTTGAGAGAGTGTCAGAAGGGACTGTCATGATTTCTGACTGTCTGCTTTCTCAGTTCAAAGTTCAAAACATGTAGCAGCTCCAAACATGGCTCTAGTCCTTTTTATTCACCCTTGCTATTTTTTTGCAAGTTACACATTATGTTATTCTTTTTTACTTGATTTTCAATATTCCTTCAGGCATGACATCTTCCAGACTATAATAGGACAACAGTGGGAACATTCTTGTAGGAGCACCTTGCATTCAGGGTGACCTGAAGGTAGAGTAGGGAGAATATTTCCACCAAAATTATCAAAGACTCTGAGGTGGGGATAGGCATGGCGATATTTAGGAAGGCTAATCTGACTAGGGCATAGAGAACCACAGAGCAATGGAGGGATGGTGTCAAAGATGTAGGCAGTGCAACAAGTTTAGATTTTACTACATTACCAAATGTTGCCAGAATAGGGTATAAGTATGGAAATGATGTAAACTGGGTTATGCTTTTGAAAGGTCAGTCTTCTTGCAGAATGGATGATAGTTCAGAAAGCACTGAGAGTAAAGATAGAGAGACCAGATGGAAGGCACAATCACAGCAAATGCAGTCAGTTAATGGTGCTGTATTTGTGTGTATTATGGTGGCGTCCCTGGCAAGAGAAGGAGCAGAGCTCCGTTGGAGCCAAGGGGAAAGCTGGAGAAGTAGGCAGTGTGTGCAGAGTTCAGAGTGTGGTTAAAGAGGTTAATTTGGGAGGAAAAGCACAGCCAGTGTCTTTCCCATCTGGCAATTGTCAAAATGCTCTCTGTACCTATAAATCTGTTTCTGTTCTGCTTGTTTATTTTATTTTTTATATTCAATTGTTGATAGATATGTATTTATTGCCATTTTATTGTTCATATTTTTTGTCTTTTTTTCTTCTTAAAGAAGATCCTTTACCTTTTCATACAATGCTGGTTGAGTGGTGATGAATTCCGTTAGCTTTTTCTTGTCTGGGAAGCTCTTTATCTGTCCTTCAATTCTAAATGATAGCTTTGCTGGGTAGAGTAATTTTGGTTGTGGGTCCTTGCTTTTAATCACTTTGAACATTTCTTGTCACTGCATTCTGGCCTGCAAAGTTTCTTATGGTAGTTCCCTTGTAAATAACTAACAGCTTTTCTTTTACTACTTTTAAAATTTTCTCTTTATCTTTATTTAACCTTTGGCATTTCAGTTATGAGGTGTCTTGGCATGGGCTTCTTTGGTTTCATCTTTGGGTCTCTCTGTACTTCCTGGATTTGTGTGTCTACTTCCTTTACCAGGTTAAGGAAATTTTCTTTCATTATTTTTTCAAATAAGCTTTCAATTTCTTGCGCTCTCTCTCCCCGCAGCATGCCCATGATGCAAGTGTTGGTGCACTTGCAGTTGTCCCAGAGGCTCCTTAAACTATCTTCACGCTTTGCAGATTCTTTTTTTCTTTTTGTTGTTCTGACTGGTTGTTTGTTTTTGTTTTTTGTTTTTGCTTTTTGCTTTCTTGTCTTTTGATTCTCAGCTTCATTTACTCTACTATTAATTCCCTATAAATTATTCTTCATTTCAGTTACTGTAACCTTCATTTCTGATTGGTTCTTTTTTAAGATTTCTATGTCCTTTGACATGCTGATGAAGTCCTTACTGAGTTTCTGGAGCAGCCTTATAACTATGGTTTTGAACTCTGTGTCTGGTAGTTTGCTTGCATCTGTCTAGAGATTTCTCCTGTTTTTTCATTTGGGAACTGTTTCTTTGTCTCCACATTTTGGCTGCCTCCCTAAGTTTGTTTCTATGTATTAGGTAGAGATGCTATGTCTTCCATATTTGGTATAGGAGCCTCATGTCATAGGTGTCCTGTATGGCCCAGTGGTGCATCCTTACCTGTCACCCAAGCTAGGTGCGCTGTGTGCGCTATGCTTCCGTGTGCACTGTGTGTACTATCCTGTTGTAGTTGAGACTTGATTACTGTTGGCTTCACTGGGAGAGATTAATCCCGAAGCCAGTGGGGTGTGAGGGCCAGCGGTGACTACAGTGAAGGTGTGACTGTGCAGGAGCCGACCCAAAGGAGCAGCACTTGCTTCACTTGGGCTTTGGTCCTCACCGAGTCCACTTCTTCAGCATGTTGCTTATGGAGGTATAATCGGTCATGGTCTGAAGCTGTCCACTGGGTGCACTGGCTCTGGGGCCTCTCAGAAGGTGCCAGGTCAGCCACCACCGTTGCCCTGCTTGGTACCACCCAGCACAAACTGCTTAGCAACATACAGGTGGCTGCTACTAATGCTGGGCTTGGAGATGCCTAGGAGAGGCCAAGCCATAAACCAAGTTCAGCTTCTCCTAGTGCCAGGCCTGGGGCCACTTCGTGAAAATTATAGGGCATGTCAAGGTCAGATGCTGCTTGTTTGTAATTTGTGAAACTTTAAGAGATTTTAGGAAAGTCCACACCAGGAGCCAAGGAAGGCAGTTTGTAATGGAAAAAGCACCGGAAACAGCATGGGTGGGCCTGTAAATTGGGAGAGGTAGGGTCTCAGGGAATCACCAGGGTGGGACAAACAGAGTGAGCCAGGTTGGTGGAGACTTAGATATGGCACCTGCCTGCTGGCTCTGTGGGTTGGGGGGTGGGGAGCGTGGAGCCTCAGAAAATGAACCATGGCCTCTGCCAGTACTTTTTTTCTAGCAGAAAGCTGCCCCTTCAATTGAGTTCTTCTCTGTGTGTCCCTGGCTGCTGCCCAAGTGCTGGAGCTCAGACTGAGCGAGTTTAATATATCAGTGTATGGTCCCTTTAAGAGGAACTGCCTGGGACTCCAGAAGCCCTCTGTCTCCCCAGCCTCAATTCCCACTGGTTTTTACAGCCAGAGTTATGAGGATTTCTCTTCCCAGCACTGGAACCTGAGGCTGCGTAGCCTGATGTGGGGCTGGGACTCCTTGCTCCTCATGGGGAACCTCTGCAGCCGAGATATCCCTCTTGATTTCCATCCGGCACACATTGGTACAGGTCCAGCCCATTCTGCACCTCTGGCCCTCTGACCTCTTTAAATCCCTTGCTGTATGACTTCCATTCAGCAGAATTCAGGTGGTTTCAATGATAGTTGATCTGTAGTTTAACTGCAATTTTGATGTGGTTGTGGAAGGATTTGAGCACCATGTTTACCTACGTCGCCCTTGTGACCAGATCCCAGTCACTCTTATCCACAGCCAGTGTCGATATGGCCACTCACGGAGCCACGCTCTCCTGAGCTGGCTCAGGAAAATGTTAAAAGAAAAATCTGTGGGTGTATAACTAAAAACAGCTTTTCCTAGGACCTGTTAGATGAACTGTTCTCAATTAATATATTAATTAGCTTTTACTATGTAACAAATCACTCCCAAGCTCAACAGATCAAAGCATCAATCATGTATTTTCATTTCTGTCTGAAGTTTGGTGGAGCCTGGCTGACGCAGGCCAAGGTCAGCTGGGCTTGACGTTTGCTGCAGGTTCAGTCTGCCATGGCCTCGTGGGTTAGTTGACACAGGTTTTCATACAGCTGTGACAGAAAAACAGAGGGACAATCAAAGACATCTAATGCCTTTTCAGGGCCCAGAGAGACCTGGCACACATCACTTCTGCCCACATTCCATTGATTAAAGCAAATAATATGGTTAAGACCAATGTCTTAGACCGTTCAGGCTGCTATAACAAGACCGATACAAACTGTGTGGCTTATAAACAACAAACATGTGTTTCTCACAGTTCTGAAGACAGGAAAGTCCAAGATTTGGTGTCTAATGAGAGCCTGCTTCCTCACTGACAAACACCTTCTCACTGTAAAGTCACAGGATGCAAGGGGAAAGGGAACTTTTTGGCCCCTCTCTTGTAAGAACACTAATCATGACCTAATCAGTGCTACCCTCATGACCCAAACATCTCCCAAAGGCCGCGCTTCCTGATACCACCATCTTGGGCACTAGGATTTCACTATATGAATGGGGGGAGGGACACATTCATATCGTATCACACCATATCAGTAGGAGGGGGGCTACGTTTACATCTAGAGGAAGAAACTGGAAAGTCCTATGGCAAGTGTGTTGGGCAGGGCTGCCCATGGGTGTGTGACTTTACAGTCACATAGGATCCTGTGCTTAGAAGGATCCCACGGTTGGTTTAATGTTCTGCTGTTGCTCTATTGAAATTCTTAACCATTTTGAGAAAGTGGTGAGAAAACAAAAATTGAAGTCTTTTGGAAAACAATTTTAAAAGCCAGAGGTGAGGACTGACAGAGGAAAAAAGAGAAAATGAGAATATTCTAGGCAAACTGAGTAAAGAAAAAAAAATACTGTTTTGGAAAATTTAAAATATTTCTCTCCTGCATTTTACTTATCTAAGAAATAGAAAATAATATTTTAGATAAATAACTAAATCCATCAACAACTCTTGAAAGGCAATTATGATAACCTAGTTATGCAACAAAGTTAGCCTTTATCTGGGATAAAAATTGTTTCTTGTTGATAATTTTTTCCAACACTCTGTTGTATGATGGTCATACTTCTATTGACAGGACTATGACCTGCATCATAAACCACTATGAAATGTATTATAATATTAAAATTATTGGTCATTTAAAATATCATATTCAAATTGAAATAAAACTTCGCATCTGCCTACAAACGAGCATGTTAAGGCGAAGTGCTCCTAAAGCACACCCTCCATCACTCATTCACTCTCACGGTCCCTTTGTTCATTCTGAGGAAGTCTGTTCACCTGGGGTGTATCAGATACTTTGTTTTACTGTTGCACTGAGTGCTGTTACCATAAGCAAGTACCTTTTAAACCTGCACAACGAATACCTGCTGTATATGAATAGTTACTATCACTACAACTTTGTGTGTGTGGGTATAGCAAATAAATTCCAGAAAAGTCCTTAAAGTCTTGCTTAGTAATAAAGAATTGTGGTTTTACCCACCATATTCTGAAATAACGGGGACTGTCAGTGCGGTTGTTTCCAGGAGGATATAGCTGAAAAAATTAAGGTTGTTGAAGAGGGAAATGGGGTTATTAGGAGAGATTGGGAGGCTATATAAGGAAGAGATTGGAGGGCATATAAAGGGGACAAAACTTTATTAAAAATATGTTGATAGTCATTGAGGAGCACAGAATAGGAGGATTCAGCAAACAGCAAAGGAGCCTGAAATGATAGGGCTGTGAAATAAATTGACTTTTCAATCACCTTCGTGGGTGTGTGCTGCAGAACGACTTTGGACCCATTTTCTGGTACTTTCCTTATAGCAAAAAATGTAGGCCATTCAGCAATGTATCTCCTTGCCAAACTCATAAAATATGGTTCAATGTTCTAACATACCTCAATGAATATTCAATAAATGCAAGATTGGACTAAGAGGAAGCTATATATACAGAAAAACCCCTATTTATGCTATCACAATTTTGCATTTTCTCATTTCCTGAGCCATGAAGTTGTCTATGTTGCTAATGTACAGATTTCCTGCCATTTGCTATCATGTCTCAGAAACTGTTAAAACATAGTCCCATGTTTGCTGTGAAATTACCCTCGAAAAGAAAGCTGCTGAAGAGTACATAGCACCTTCTTTAGTAGTACACATCTCCCCAATTGCTCCTGCCTTCCTGTTTCGGAAGAAAACTATTATATCTTTCTGGTCAGTGGACAAACAGGCAGTATTAAATACACTTTGTTCTAGGCACCGTGCTGGATACAAGGATTCTTGAGACAACAGCCAGCCACACCTCCTCAAGAAGGTCATTGAAGGGTGACGAACAGAGGGTTTCTCTGACTTAGGTTGTGAAAGGGTTAATCCCACTGCTGCGTGGCTGTGCCACGCAGGGTGGGTGAGGTGGGCATGGGGGGGTGGCCAGAGTGAGGACAGAGGATCCTGCCAGTGCTACTGTAGCAAACCAGATAGGACAGTGGCTTTGGTTAGAGCATTATTAGTGAATATTGTGAGAAATAGTCAGATTTAAGAAATAGGCCAGAGGTGGGATCCATGTTAGAAAAGGGTCAAGTATGGTAATATGTTTTTTTCCTCTGACGGAAAAAGAATGGTGAAGTCATTCACTGAGATGGGGAAAGTGAAGAAAGGGAAACGGGGGAAAATGAATAAATCAAGAGTCTCTTATGGGACACCTTAAATTTGAGATGCCTATTAGATATCCAAGTGGGGCTGCAAGTAGGCAGGAGAGACGTGGGAACTGAACATTAGCTTTAAATCTCATCAGTGCATCAACAGTACTTAAAGCCGGGAGGCAGGATGAGATCACCAACAGGTAAGTTACGTGGAGAAGAGAAGATACGGGACACAGTGTCTCACGCCCCCAGAGTAACTTGGCCCACAGCCAACACGCTCAGCTCCACCTGGAGCTGGGTGACACTGGCCGCTGGTCGCTTCCTGGAAGCCACAAAAAAACCCGTCCATTTTCTTGCATGGATGCTGCTAGCCTCATGCTAGTCTCGGAGAGCTGTGCTTCTCCTCCTCCACTGGCCGTTTCTGAGCGTGTGTAGGAGAACCTCCTTCCCTCGCTCTCTCGGCCAAATGTCCTGGTGACACAGCGCTGGTGTGTTAAGAAGACTGACAAAACCCGTTATCCATCACAGGAAATTACATTACAGAAAAGGAAACTTTCTTCTTCTATTCCTAGTACCCCAAACTGTGCCTTTCCTACCTCTAACAAGGCTACCTTTCCTTTAAAAAAAAAAATCACAATTTAGTTTTGCTTTTTCTTAACTTCCCAATCCCATACAGACTCTTTACCCTATCATGGTACCTTTAAGAGTTCTAGTAAAATGTTTTCCAAAAAAAAAAAGCAATTTTCATCCTATAATAAATTCTGCTAGTTTCTACAGTGTGAAAGTAGTGCATTTTAAAAAAAGTGACATCTTTCATTTTTCTTTTTTTTTCTAATTATATTCGTATTACATATCACAGTTCTAAGGAGATTCCTAAATTTATTCCCATTCACGTTTAGGTCTGTTACTTGAAAAAGTTCTGCCAGTTACTTGGGAAAAATCAAGTTTAGGGGAAAAAAAAAAGTACTATTTAAATATGTAATAAACCAATTATTGTATACAGCAGAAATGAGCACATACTAATCTTTGTCACTGACTATTTTTTACTTTACAGTTTCTTCCTGTTATTATTAGTGCCTCCCTCTCACTACAAAAGTGAAATGAAATAATTGACTGAGTTGTGGAAACAGGAAATTGCTGGGAAGCCAGCCCCAGAAGGCTGGAAGCAGCCCAGCACGGGCGCTGCGCGCATGGGCGCCTCACCCAAGCTTTTCTCCTTCCTGGCCGTTGTCGCCCTGGGATGCCCGTCCCACTGACCCTCAGCACTGCATCTGCGGAACAGTGACCATCACCTCGGAGAGCCGTTTTGAGGGTGGAGAAAATACTTGCGAATATCCGCTGCATCACAGGCACGAAGTCCTGATGGTTGTCGGAGACTTTCAGGCTCCACGTTTTTGTTCGGGCTGCTGCACGAAATGGCCACGGGGGTGGCTGGGCAGAACCACGGCGCTGTTGTCTAAACTCTGACCCTGGTGAACGCAGGAGGATGCTCCCTGGGTGGCCCGTTTCACCTGTCAGCCATTACACCTGACGCCCGTCTGCCATGTCAAAGTCGCAGGGCTCCTGCTCTAGGCAGCGAGTCCTGCACCGTCAGCAGTTCCTGACTGGTGAGACCACCGGCCGAAGATCAGAAAGCTTGCTCGCTTTGCAGAAGGACCCGCCTCCCCTGTCAGCTGTCACTGTCACTCTGTCTACGCTGCCCCACTCCAGGAAAGGGGATATCTCGTTCAGGAGAATAACAGCCTGGAGTTAGGAAGTACAAACGAAGTGACGGCTGTTGTTTATTAGACTGCGCGTGGTGTTTCTTAGAAGTGGTTTGCTTTCAGTGGGTACCTCTAGAAACAGCTTCTTTCATGGCTCTTTAGAGTCCCACTTGAAGGTTGTGAGGCTGACCGCCTGGCTGAAAAAAGTGGGGTTTGTTGCTTAAAAGATCCCAAATTCATCAGCTGATTCCAAGGGACAGGACGGGCTCAGGGTATGGCCGCATGGAAAGATGGTGGGCTCCGCCCGTCAGCTGGGTTCCCATCCAGTCTTTCCTCATTTAGAGACTTGGTTCCGAATGCGAAATACTGAACTGCATAACATCAGCGGTCTACCCTCAGCATCCAATGAAAAAGAGCATCCTTAAAAAATAGTAAATCGTAATGTTAAAAAACACAACCTGCCTCATCGTTACTCATTAAGTGTAAGCATCATCTGAATTCCACTAAAACTGTAGTCTGTAAGCACTGTGGCTACTATGTCCTCTCTGCCACTGACATGCATGAACACACACATGAGGCATGCCCCCCCACATGTGAACGTGTGTGCATGCACGCATGCATGCACACAGTCTTTTTTTTCGGGGGATAGAAAAAACTATCATCTCAGAAAGGATCTTTCAAATACAAACTACCTAAAATTAGAAATAAGGTAATAACCACAAAATATTGGAATAACACAGTCAGAAAAAAAGCAAAAACAAGAAGAAACAATAGCAGCAGTTTAAAACTACACACTTTTTTATACACCAGTAATTCATGGCCCTAAAATTCAAATAGTAGAGTGTACAAAGTAGAACCTTTAAAGTAACCTCTCTCAAGCACTTCCAGAGATACCTATGACCTGACTTCTTCACGTAGATTTTTAGCTCACGCATTTACTCATTGCTGCCTTCTCCCACTGGGATTTCAGCTCAGAGGTTGCTATTGGTCTAGCTCACCATAATTCCACCGGTGTTGAGCTCAGTGTCTGGCACAGCTGGTCACCCAACACACTGACAGAATGACTGACTATTCACACCCCTTTATTGAAAGTCGGTCCTTTTTTGGCACCAGACCATCAAGAACCTGAAGCGCAGAGCTTTTTCAATCAGCAGCACTAAGTGCATCTACTTTATTCTCCTTAGTGAGCTCCATCTTGCGTTGGCTGCCATCCATTTTCTATCAAAAACAGTTAAAAAATTCATATTTGAAAAACAGTGTGTAAGGCAGTGTTTCCTAACTTGAATTATGTTATACACTGGAAAACTTTCAATTTTTTTTTTCAAACAGACACAACTATTTAGGGACTAAGGAAAGAAACAACCAAGTTACTCAGGATGGGGTTAAGAGGAGAAACGGTTAAGTGGCAAGGGTTTTCTTTCCGGAGCCGGATTTGTGGTTGGGACGTAAGTTCGTGCCATCTGCTTTTAACCACAGACAGGCTAGATTCTAGACCTACCATTGGCAATTCATTACCGGTGACAAATAACTGGAATATGTGAATACATTCCTTTTCATGTAAATTAAAGAAAATTGGAGGTCAATGTTGTCATTCTCACTCACATATTTTAAAATTCTTTCTTTAAGAAAAGGCAGAGAAAGACAAGGCATTTTAGCAACGCACTTAAATATGCATTTTTTTTTTCCACTTCAGTTACAGGTTGAATAAATCTTAAAAGGCACGCGCAATCGTGGTTGGACAGAGAGAGACCCCGCCAGGCTCTCTTTTTGCCCCTCAGTAGAAACTAAGTGACGTCCGGGTACCACGGCCAGCCCAGCACACGGGTTTCCCCAGCAGAGAAGGAATTCGAGGGCTGGAGGAACTCCCGCACTGAACGTGGGACACCACTGCAGTCACGGTCGGGGCACAGGCAGCACGGACCGGAGTCCGACCACGTGTCACGGGAATGCGCATAGTCCCGAGTGGCGCCTCCAGGCCCCCCGCTGGGGGCTCAAAGCTGGCAAGTCCTCCAGCTCCCTGGGTCCTCCGTGTGTGTGGAGGGGGTGGGGGACATACGCTGAAATATGCATTTCTGACACAATGAAATGGCTCATGCTTGTTGAAGTCATCCTTCATGTGCACTGCGGCAAGAAGCGGTAACGGACTCCTGGTCTAAAAAATAGTTACCATTTTATTCTCCAGGCTGTAAAAGACATCAGAATGACATGAGTTTCCCATGTGAAAAAATTTTTATAGGTCGTATAAATCCTCTTGCATGCATGTGGAGTAATAAAAATATTATCATCTTTTAATATACATTCATTTTATTTTATTTTGTTAAGTTGTATTTTATTGATTACACTACTACAGTTGTCCCAGTTTTTTCCCATTTACTCCCCTCCATCTAGCACCCCCGACTCCCTCAGGCAATCCCCACACCGTTGTTCATGTCCATGAGTCATGTACACATGTCTTTGTATGTTCTTTGGCTACGCCATTTGTTACACTGTACTTTACACACGCATGGCATTTCCATCACTGCCTGTTTGCACTTCTTAGTCCCCTCACCTCTTCACCCATCCCCCCCACACCGCCTGCCTATCTGGCAACCATCAAAACACTCTCCGTATCCATGATTCTGTCCCTGTTCTTCTTATTTACTTTGTTTTTTAGATTCGAATGCTGATAGTTATGTATTTATTGCTATTTCATTGTTCATAGTGTTGATTGTCTTTAACTTAGAAAAGCCCCTTTAGCAATTCATATAATAATGGTTTGCTGGTGATGTACCCCTTTAGTTTTTGCTTGTCTTGGAAACTCTTTGTCTGCCCTTCGATTCAAGTGATAGTTTTGCCAGATAAAACAATCTTGGCTGTAGGTCCCCACTTTTCGCTACTTTGAATATTTCTTGTCACTCCTTCCTGCCCTGCAAAGTTACTTTTGAGAAATCAGCTGACAGTCTTATGGGAACTCCCCTGTAGTAACTAACTGCTTTTCTTTTGCTGCTTTTAAGATTCCTTATCTTTAACCTTTGGCATTTTAATTATGATGTGTCTTGGAGAGGGCCCTTTGCATCCACCTTGTTTGGGACTCTCTGTTCTTCCTCAACTTTCATGCCTATTTCCTTCATCAAGTTAGGAAAGTTTTCTTTCATTATTTTTTCAAATAGCTTTCCAATTTCTGGTTGTCCCCTTCTCCTTCTGGCACCCTTATAATGCAAATGTTGGAATGCTTGAAGTTGTCCCAGAGGCTGCTTCCACTTTCCTCATTTTGGGGGATTATTTTTTCTTCTTATTGTTACAATTGTTTTTTTCCCTTCCTTATGTTCCAAATCATAGATTTGATTCTCAGCTTCATTGACTCTACTATTGTTTTCCTGTAAATTCTTCTTTATTTCCATTAGTGTATCCTTTGCTTCTGACTGGATCTTGCTTATGCTGTTAAGATCGTCATTAAGTTCTTTGAGCATCCTTATAACCAGTGTTTTATACTCTGCATCTAATGGATTACTTATCTCTATTTTGTTTAGTTTTCTGGAGTTTTGATCTGTTCTTTCATTTGAGTCATGTTTCTTTGTCTCCTCATTTTGACAGCCTCCCTGTGTGTGTTTCTATGTATTAAATAGAGCTTCTATGACTGCCTGTCTTGGTGTTGTGGCCTAATGTAGTAGGCGTCCTGTAGGGTCCAGTGGCATAGTTTCCCCAAACACCCAAGCTGGGTATTCAGGGTGCGCACTCTACATGGGCTGAGTACACTGCCTCTTGACGTTGAGCTGTGATTGATGTTAGCAGGTCAATGGGAGCGATTTACCCAAACCAGTCTGCTGCAAGAACTGGTTGTGACCACTGACACCCACCCTCCACCCTCCATAGGATCAGCTGTGCAGGGGCAACTTGGTGGTGCTCCAATGTGGTCTGCAGCTGTCCCCTGGGTGTGAAAGCTCTGAGGTTTCCCAGATGGTGCCGGCCAAGTTCTGCCCCGACCTGTGCTCTGCCTGGGGCCACCCGGCCAGAGCTATAAAGCAATTTAGAAACGGCTGCTACTTGTGCTGAGCTTAGAGGTTCCCAGGTAAAGTAAGTTGATTGCTGCTAGTCCCAGGCCTGGGGCCACTTAGCAAGAAGTACAGGGGCTGAGGGCTCACTGAGGCTGGTTGTCGCTTGTCTGAGAGAATTTAGGAAGTTGGGAAGAATGAGCCAACACCAGCCATTCATATGGAAAAGCCACTGTTAACAGCTTGGGTAAGCCCATAAATTGGTTGGGGTGAAGCCTCAGGAGATATCTAGGAAGGAGCAAATAGCATTAGCCAGGCTGATGGAGTCTCAGATAAGGCACCTGCCTGCTGGCTCTGTGGTTCTATGGAGGGAGGGTTGAAAAAAAGGAACAATGACTTCTACCCACCTTTCTGCCTGGGAAAGAGCTGTACCTCAGTTTTCAGCTTGATGCTAGACACTTCGGTTCCTCCCCATATATCACTGGTGCCTTTTAAGCTGTTATCCTGGTGCTAGAGCTCAGAGGAAAGGGGTCGGAGTAAGTCTCTGTATGGATTTTTAAGAGGAACTGCTTGAGATTTCAGAAGTTTCTTTCACTGACTCAAATTCTGCTGCTTTCTGTACACAGAGTTATGGGGATATATCTTCCTGGTACTGGAACTCTGCTCTGGGGTACCTGAACAGAGTTCAGATGTGGGAGTGGGACTCCTCATTCTCATGATATCCTTCCCAAATTTTTATCCACCACAGGTGAGTGTGGGACCAGCCCATTCTACAACCTGCATCTCTGCACTTCCTACCAGCCTGGGTGGATGTGGTTTCTTTAATTCCACAGTTGTTCAGCTTCCGTTAAACTTGATTTCTGACAGTTCTGAGTGATGGTTGTTCTATAATTTAAATGTAATTCTGATATGGTTGTGTGAGGAGGCAAATTGTGTTTACCTACACCTCCATCTTGACCAGAAGTCCCCTATACATTCATTTTAGATTGAATATATTTTATGATTCCATTTTATCTATTCTATTGGTTTGTTAGCCATAAGTCTGTGCTTTATTTTAATGGTCGCTTTAGGGTTTATAGGACACATCTTTTCCTTATCACTGTATCCCCAAGTGATACTCCAATGCTTCACCTGTAACAAAAAACATAACAACACTAATTCTGGTATTTCTTCCTCCTGGCCTTTGTGTTTTGTTGCCATATATTTTAGTTATGCATATGTTATAAGTCTCACACTGCACTGTTTTTTAAAATTTTTGCTTTGTCTATTTTTTCATCTTTTATTTATTTTTTATCCTCACTCAGGGACATGCTTATTGATTTTAGAGAGAAGGGCATGGAAGAAGAGAGAGAAGGAGAAAAACACAACATGTGAGAGAGAAACATCAATTAGCTGCCATACCAATGTCCCAGCTGAGGACCAAACCCAGAATCCAGGCACACGCCCTTTCTGGGAATCAAACCTGCAACCATTTGGTATACAGGACAATGCTCCAACCCATTAAGCCACACTAGTCAGGTCTGCTTAGTCAATTTTTTAAAAGAGATTTAAATAACAATATAATCTTGGACATTAACCCAATGTAGTCACCATTTTCTGTGCCCTCCATTCCTTTGTGTAGAAACATATTTACTTTCGGTACCATTTTCCTTCTGCCTAAATGGCTACCTTTAACATTTTTCACAGTATAAATTTGTTGGTGATGAATTTTTTCATCATTTGTGTGCCTGAAATTCTTTGTCTTTATTTTAAAAGGTATTTTCATTGGTAGAGAATTTCAGGTTGAGTTTTTTTCTTGTAGTATGTTGCAGATGGCACTCTGTCTTTTCACGTGCATTGTTTGCGATGAGAAATCTGCTGTCTGCATCATCATTTTCTCTGACCCATTTTACAATATTTTTCTTCATTGGCAAATTTAAGCAATTTAATTATTGTGGGCTGTGGCATGGTTTTCTTTATTTCTTATCCATAGGATTTGTTCAGGTTCTTAGATTTCTGGGTTTGTAATTTTTACCAAGTATGTAGATTTTTGGCCATTACTTTTGAACTTTTTTTCTTCCCCTCCCTTTAGGCATTCTGTAATAAACAATATGTTTACTGTTCACCCATTTGAAGTTTTCCAAAAGCTTGATGATGCTATATGTAATTATTTTATTTTTTCCTCTTATGTATTTTATTTTAAATAGTTCCTACTGCTATCTTCAGGATAGCTAATAATTTTTTCACCAGTATCTAGTGTTCTGTTTTTCCCATCCTGTTTATTTTTTTATTTTATACACTACAATTTTAATCTGTAGAAGAAGGCCCTTTTTGTATCTTTTGTGTCTCTGTTTAACATGTTCAATCTTTTCTCTAGTATATTGAAGAATACGGAGTACTGCTATAAGCTTTAATGTTTTTCTTTGCCAATTCTAATGTCTTTGTCAGTTCTGGGTCAATTTTGAGTGATTTTCCTCCTCATTATGGGTTGTGTGTTTCTGCTTCTTTGCATGCTTATCAATTTCATATTGAAGTTTTGTTGAATAATTATGTATTGTTACAAATATCCTTGAGCTTCATTCCGGGACAAGTAAAGTTACTTGGAAACAGTATGCTTACCTTGGATCTTGTTTTTAAGATTTATTAAATGGGGCCAAATCAGTTTTCAGTCTGGGATGAATTATCCCCAAATGTTGATAAGATATTGTCAGTACTCTAGTCAATGATCCATGGATTATGAGTTTTTCTTGTCTTATTGCTGGAAATAAGCATTTTTCCCTGGCTTGTGTGAGCTCACTATAGAATTCCCATGAATATTTTTGAGTGTTTTTTCCTCCCCCCACACACGCAAATCAGTCCTCAACTGAATACTCGAGGAGAAGTCTCTGAAATTCTCTGGAGTTCTCTCTTGATGCAGTTCTCTCAGTTTTAGTGCTTTGTCCTGAAAACTCGAGTTGTGTCAGTCTGTCTGGAATCTCGGTTCTGTCCCCTGATCTCTGGGAGTCAGCGAGGCTCTGCTTGGCTTTCTTTCCCTGCCCTGTGTCACGAAAGCTCTCTCAAGGCCATAAGATGGGACCATTGTAGGACACACTTCCCTTGACTGTCCTTTGTGGCCTAATATCCAATATTGTAAAACCACTGTTCCCTATAATTTGTCTGGCTTTTGATCACATGAGTCAGTATCGTAAATCTGGTCTCTGTTACTCCATCATTGTCACAAACATAAATCTGACTAAATACATTAATTATCTAAATAATAATAATAATATTTAAATTAAAAGTTTGCTCCCCAATAAAGGAATTCAATTATATAAATAATAATAAATTCAACAGTAAATGTTAAATGTTTATTGTTTGATTTGTACCTCAGAATTTTTATTTTTCCATCTTAGGAGGAAAACATACTTTTCTATCTTTCTGAAAAAATGAAGTGATTGCTGTATGTATATAAAATGACACTAATTCACACAAAAAATCACCTAAATACTTCGGGAACAGCTTATGGAATATGTTTACAATTTTCATAGTTAGGATGTATACATTTCAGATGTTATCCAAGTCACTCAGTGTCTGGTACTGGGAAATTTATTTGTATTAATTGCTTTTATATCTTTGTTTCTACTTCCTGGCAGTCCTTTGGCAAGTACTTATTAGTTCTTCAAGACTCAGCAGAAAGAAAGAAGGAACTCTTACCTTTTGTGACAGCATGGATGGAAATGGAGAATATTATTATACTAGTGAAAAAAGCCAGTTGGTGAAAGACAAATACCATATGATCTCACCTGTAAGAGGAATCTAGTGAGCAAAATAAACTAACAAATGAAATAGAACCACGGACATGGAAACATGGAACAGACTGGCAGTGACCAGAGGGGCATGGGTAGGGAGTTAATGATAGAAAGAAAGGGAAGGGACTAGTCAAAGAGCATGTGTGAATGACCCATGGACGTGAACCGCGGTGTGGGAATTGATTGTGGGAACACAGAGAGGATGGGTGGAGGAGGGCAAAGGGGGGAAAACTGGGATAACTATAATAGAACAATAAAAATGATTTAAAATAATAATAATAAAAAGACTCATAATTAAATAAAGTTTTTTTCTCACACTTCTTCCAGGTAGACACTAATCCTATCTTCTTCCACTGGCCCCATAGCACTTTGTGAATAGCACCATTTTAGCACTCACGGACTATTTGGTAATTATTTATTGCCATTCTCTTTCCACCAATAAAACTACGTGTTCTCACATGACAGGGTTCTTACATTTATATTTATATTAGGACTTCCCACCCACTCTTACTACATAGAGGTGATAAATATTTGTGAAACTGAATTACATATGTAAGACATTCAGGGATGGTGAAAATAAAATAAAGATGATAGGAACCAAGACTAACTTATAAAGAGTAATGGAAAGTAAAGTTGCATTAACAGGTTGGGTCAGATTTGGAAGGATGAGGAAAGTTAGTAAGAGCATCTATATTTAAATCAGAAGAAATAGCTAGTAATTGAATAAGAAAGACCAAAAAATGCATAAAACGACATTGTGTTTTTCCTTTAAAAAAAGTATAAATTTGATCAGCTTAAAAATCTCTCATAATTTCTCAAAGTATCTCTCATAAGTATCTCCAAAATACTTGAAGCAAGATAGAAAATAAACACCTTAGAACAACTCCCCCAACCTTCTCCCTTCTCTTTCCTCTTATCCTTCTCATGTTCCATTAAGGTATTTTCTAAGTATATAGTTATTTTTTTTTAGATTTAAAAAAATTTATTTATTTTTAGAGAGAGGCAAGTGAGGGAGAAAGAGGGGGAGAGAAACCTCAATGTATGAGAGAAACATCAACTGGTTCCACACCCCCAACTGGGGACCCGGCCTGTAACCCAGGCACATGCCCTGACCAGGAATCAAACCAGCGACCTTTTGATTCGTAGGCCAATGCTCAATCCACTGAGCCATATTTTTAAAGCTACCTCTGTAAGTTTTTAGTAGTTGCACTGAAATCTGCAATTCTTTAAAAAAAATTAATATTCTACAACCATGTAAGGTCAGTTGGGGCAACTGATTCACCTCCCTGCAGCTCTATGATTTCTCAGTTAAAATAAAGATAGCCATTCCTGCTATAGTTTGGAGTCCCAATTACATATTCCTCTTCTCCTTCAAGGCCTAATGGTAAGGAATAGAACAAGGAGGAAAGTGTAATTTAAAGTCTCAGCTTATTTAGGGATGTCTGTCACTCACAAGTATAAGAATGGAGACAGTGACTGATAGCTGAGGTCAACATGACTTTCTCCTACCCTCCCCATCTTTCCTGAATCTAGACTTCAGCGCCCAGCCATGAGGAAGGGTAAGGTCTGCAAAGAAGCCGCAGAGTATATGTTCTGTGTTTGCTACTTGGAGAATCTGTATCTCAGCGATGGGCAGAAATGCTCACCACTGTTACAAGGGGAAGGCACCAGGGAGCCCAAGAGAGTACAATGAGTTGTGGAATTTTCCTTGGTTCTGTCATTTCAAGGGCAGAAGGACCTGAGGAAGGGCTATATATCTCTCACTCATTTGAACAAGCAGCCCAATAGAGCCAAAATGGAGCATTTCTCCCACTACTATGGGGCAACTGTGTCTGGGAAGTGGAGGGTGTGATCTGCTGGCTGGTAGGTTCTCAACAGTCATATTACCTGTTCTACCCCCTGTGGGAAGAAGGAAGTATGGAGTAGAGGGAATAAAGCCAGAAATGTTCCCTCCAAAATTCCCCAAAGTGGCCCCTTCTATGGGAATATAAAGATAAAGGATTCCTCCCTTAAAAACCTACCTGGCAGAGCTGATAAAATGATTAACTGAAGTATATGTAGAAAGCTCCTAATATCACCTTCCACATAGTAGGTATTATATAAAATTAGTTTAAAAGTAATGATAGTCCTTGAACTATGGTGTCTGAACTCCAGTGGGAAGAAGTTGCCAGGAACTGCTAATACTGACTAATTTTTCAACAAGCACTTTAGTCACTCCTCATATATTATTGCTATTATTAAGTACCTAACAAGGTTTGTTGGCATAGAACAATGCATTGCCTTGAATTCAAAATAGACAGTGATTCAATAGAAAAATTTATAGGCAGTGTAGAACTCCTTAAATTGAATTAGAGTTTTAAATATAGTACTTATAGTACCCTTGATGTAAGCTTTTTTAAAGCATTAGGGGAATCAAACAAACAAAGTCTACATTTTTGCATAGGGCGTTTTACGTTCAACGCTGCAATATTTCTGTTTGGCACTATTCACTCCATGGGGAAAATATAGGCTGCGTGCCTCTTAGTGCTTGCTCATTCAGCCTCACTGATTCTCAAGGGCTTACTACACCCACGGATTTTGTCACAATATGTATATTCTGAAAAGGAACTGTACCATTCAAAAGTAAGCCAAGTTTAATTTGGTAATTGTTATATACTGTAAGATGTTATTATTTAGTATGTGTGAAGTACCTAGAAGATCTAGCGTCAGTGAATATGACATAACAGAATCTATTTTACATGGTAAAATGGCTTGCCAGGATCTGTTTCGTTTCCAACAAATGGTTGATTTAAAAAGACTTCTTTTTTTCCCTGCTCTTAGCCCATTATCAAATTTACTATCAAAGTCATCAAGGACAAATAATCCAGTTTTCTTATACCTATTAGCTTCTCACTGTATCATTTCAATTAATGTTTTGCCTATGAACTATTTAAATAACTTATTCTTCTAGGAATTCTAATTGTCCAGGTCTTTAAATAACCATTTTGAAGGTCAATTCAGCAATATTCTTATTTCTCGGAACGATGTAACACTAATTTTTCTCTCAGAGATGGCAAAAAACAAGCATTTTGTCTCGCTTTTAGTGGTAAACATCCAGTGATGTTTATTAGTTAGAGATGAGCAACCATATCATGGGGGAGACTGCAGCAGTCAAAGATCTACTGACTAAGGCTCAGAGTCAGAGCGAAGAAGCAAGATGGTGACCACGTGAGCTTCAAGACTTTCGGAAAGGAAGCACATAGATTACAGAGTTGTACTTTCTCCATCAGACTATTCTAAGCAAATGCTTACCTAGAAACTATATTGGTTACAGATAGTAGAAATTAAAATAAAGATACTATTTTTACAATACAGGGTTCGTGTACCCAATGCTTAAGAAGAAAGGACTATATTCAATAATCAGAGTTTGCATAAAGAAAGGTTTGTTGATCAAGAAGGCCTAGCTCAAGAAGATGGGAGAACTAATTCTCAAATCCATCCTAAGAGAATCTGGAATTCAGGTATCTTTTATTGTCAACTTGTCCAAGTGTTAATAGGGAACATCACCAGCATGTTAGAACTCGGTCCTTGAGTTTTGGCTAAGAATTCAGAGCCAAGACTCAAATACAAGAAAAAATTTATTTAGAAAGTCATGGAAGTATAAGAAGTGAGCCATGGAGGAAGTGAACCAGCTAGGTCCAGGAAACAAGACGCAGAGCAAAAGAAAGGTCCTTGGAGGTTAGGAGAAAGAAAGACAAAGAGAATGTACTGGGGGAAGGAGAGAGGAAAAGCTTAGGTGTGCTGGGGGATGGGCAGGGAGAGAGAGAAAGAGACACAGAGAGAGAATGCTGGGGAAGGGGTTGGGGAAAGGCATGGAAATGTTCAAGGGAGAGAGAGTAGCACTGCCTACCACAAAGGGAGAGAAAAGAGCGGGGCAAGGTGTGAGTGCGTGACATAGGCCGGTGGGCTTCGGGAGGGATCCAGGGAAGAACACGAAACTTTCCAAACCTTTGTTACTGGTTGACCCTGGCTGATCCGAGCCCGGTTCTGGAGTCATTATTTTGTGCATGTGTCCCCACCTCTCCTTGGAAAAGAAAGGCTTCTCAAGCCTCAAGCAGAATTCTTGCAGTTAATTAGCGTATCTATGGCAGAGCTGTTAGCATGAAGGCCGTCAGAGAGAGCAAACATTTCACTCTGTTACATTACTAACAACAACAGAAATAATAGCCATAATTCGTTGAGTATCTATTATGTGCCAGGGGCTTTACAGATCCACCCAAATGATTTCTCTCTCTCTCTCACACACACACACACTCGAGCTCAGAGAGGCTGAGTACATCTGGCAAGATCATGGTTCATAGATCATGCAGCAGAAACTCAAGCCAATTTAAAACCTAGGTTCTGTTCTTCCTCTTTTTAAAAAACATTTTATTTTTTTATTTTTGTTTGTTTCTTTTTTATCTAATTTGTATTGCATTTTTCCCCAATACCATTTAGTCCCCTTATACCCTTCCTCCCCCAGCAATCACCACACTGTTGTCCATGTCCATGGGTACTTTTTCCTTTTTGTTCCATCCCTCCACATCCTAAACCACCCCTATCCCGACTAGCTGTCATCCGGCTCTCCATCTATGAGTCTGTCCCCATTTTTTTTTGTTAGTTCAGTTTGTTCATTAGACTCTACATATGAGTGAAATCATTCACTTAGCATAATGTTCTGCAAGTCCATAATGTTCTCCGGGTTTATCCATGCTGTCGCAAATGGTGCAATTTTCTTCTTTTTTGTATTACCGAGTAGTATTCCATTGTGTAAATGTCCCATAGTTGTTTGATCCACTCATCTACTGATAAGACACTTGGGCTGCTTCCGTACCGTGGCAATTGTAAATAATGCTGCAGTGAACATAGGGGTGCTTATGTTCTTTCCAATTAGTGTCTCGGATTCCTTCAGATATATTCCCAGAAGTGGGATTGCTGGATCAAAAGGCAGATACATTTTTAACTGTTTGAGGTCTCTCCATATTGCTGTCCACAGTGGCTGCACCAGTCTGCATTCCCACCAACAGTGCACAGGGGTTCCCCTTTCACCACATCCTCACCAGCACTTGTTGTTTGTTAATTTATTGATGACAGCCTTTTTGACAGGTGTGAGATAACATCTCATCATGGTTTCCTCTGATGACTAGTGTTCTTCCAATTAAACTGCTGTTATGGAACTAAAGGGGTTTGTTTGCCTGTGCACACCAAAGCCCAATCAAACACAAAGTGGAGTTTGCAGCCAGGAAAGTAAACTCTTATTAATTAAGGAAATGGTACTGAAACCGAAAAAGTTGGCATTCGTGCTTCTGGTCACCTACCAGACCCGATAATCAGAGATGAGGACTGAATCTTTATGGGCGCTTTATTCAGATGGCCAGCAGACTGAGAAGATGGCAGGCTTGTGCCCTAACAGACTGTCTTACATTTTCTTTCAAGCCAGACTTTCTTTCTTTAAGATTTTATTTATTTATTTTTAGAGAAGGGGGAAGGGAGGGAGAAAGGGAGGGAGAGAAATACCAATGTGTGGTTGCCTCTCACGTGGTCTCCACAGGGGACCTGGCCTGCAACCCAGGTATGTACCCTGACTGGGAATTGAACCAGCGACCCTTTGGTTCACACGCCCATGCTCAATCCACTGAGCTACACCAGCCAGGGCCAAACTTTTTATAAGGAGTCAAAAGTGTAGGTAAGAGGTTTGGAATTCAAGGAAAAAGTTAATCAGGTAAAAGCTGCAGCATTCTTCCATCTGTGTGCGGGGCGGTGGGCATCTCCCCCTGGAGCACAATGGCTCAGATATCATCCTGATTGCTTGCAGTCCTGAGGCACAAAGGTGGAACTGCTTATAGTCGCCTGGAGTCAAGGTGGGTCATACCTCCAGTTCCTGAAACAATAGCTTTTACATGCATCAATTACTAAGTTTGTTAGCTACTACCTAAAATTTTCTAACATTTGAGTCCCCTATCAGTATCACACCCAGAGTTGCAGCTGAGTGCTCAAAAACCTGGCTTCCTGGATGATTTCTAGTGGCCAGGTTATATAGGAGACTAAAGGAGTTTGGGTCATAGTCTCTTCCGATTGGTTAGAACTAAGGTGGGGGATACTGGATCTTTATGTCTGGTCCTGATGTCAGCCGTGGCATTGCTCTGTCTGGGTGTGAAAGTGTGTGGTGGGTGGAGTATTTCATCTTTTCTGAGTCTGGAGATGAAACACAACTGAGGCCTAAAAATTATCTGTAGCTTGACTGAAACTCTATCTCTGTGGTCAACAGATTCCAGGCTTTGTTCCTAAACTTATTTGATCCTGACAAGAACCTCATTGCCCTGAGGGCTGATTCTTAAGGGAATGGATAATAAGAGAGATGGAAGCGGGTGAAGTCGGTGCTGGGTAAGGCTAGCATCAATCAAAAGGAAGGAAAAGATAAAAGATCATATTAAAAAATAAAGTTTCTCTATGGTTACATTGTTGTCATGTGAGAAAAACCTATACTCATCAACCTGATCATTTGTGTTTAATTTATACAGAAAATCTAAGCTATTTAGATTCTAGTCCACTGCCATTTACCAGCACTATTTCCGTAGGGATGAACTATACTAATTTCAATTCAGTTATGCTGATTCAAAAAGCATCATGGGTTTATGATTATAAGTACCTCTATGGTAAACAGTTCCATTTTTTTCCAATCTATCAAGTTGACTCGTTGCTTCAGAATAACACACTGCTATATAAGGTATTGCATGTTGATATAAGCTTTTGAACAAAGAAAGGGAATTGGTATTCATTATTGAAAGAATAAAGTCATCTCCATTTGCTATTGTGGCACCATTTGCTAAGCAGGCCTATGACCTTGTTAAACATGACCATTTTATTCTTCGAAGCTTGTCCCCAAGAAATTACTGGAAGCAACATCAGAAATAGTTGCTCCTTACAGCCACTCGCAAAAAATAACATTGGAACAAACTGCAGTCTCGTGTTTTGATGCCCCAACAGCCCAGCCCAGGGGCCACACAACAACTACATCCCACTCTTTTTTAATCCGATTATAATCCAATAAAAGCTCCAAGCCCCCACCCCTCAATGCCGGTGCATCGCTCCACACCATGCCCCTCTCCCTTCTCGGAGAGTGAATAGAAACTTTATTCTCTACACTTTACTCTCTTTGTGAATTCTTTCACAGCCCGCATCACCGAGCACCCTAACGATTATAACAGGTCTTCTGCAAGAATGTGATTTCTTAATTGTAACAGAAATTCATGGGAGTGTATACCAGGTTCATTTTCTGAATGAGGAATAAAAAACTCACAGAGAACAAGTCAGTTGCCAAAGAACACAGAGAAAGCCAGCTGTCTAGTTCTCTTAAACACAGAGTGGTGGCAACAGAGACGCAGGAGGAATGAGACAGACTAGGGTCCAGTCCTGGCAGTGCTTTTAACCATGACAGGCCGGACTCTGGACTAGATCTAAGGATACCAAGAATGACTAAGTTCCTTACACTTCATGAGCTAATGGCACCAGTGCCTTTGATGATCCAGGTCTGTGGTGTGGCTTTTGAGTCATTTTTGAGAGCTCAACCAAAAGTCTGTTTTTTTTTTCAGCTCACGGGATGATTTTACAACCCATCGAATTCCCTGCAGAAAATTTTTCCCTCCTTAAAGAAGCTGGAGTAAATTGGCTCTCTGTTCCTGGGTTGTATCAATACTCTTGTGAGTACAATGGGCTATTGGACTTTGGGAATCAGACTACATCATTTACACCTTAGTATTCCTTAATATTTTAGACTTTAAACATCACAGCTTACAAAAATATGGACCCTAGTTGTATGTTTATTGGAGTGGCAGAAGGTTTGACTTTTCCCTAAACTCAGAAAACATGACAGAGGTAGGGCTAAAGAAAAAAATATGCAACAGATGCAGCTGTCCAGGGTAAGAGGGCAACTCATGGTTTGTTGGTGGCACATTTTCATTTTGCTTTGCCTCAATCCCTTTGTCACATGCGTAATGAAAAGGGAAAGGCCAAGGGCGAGAATGAAACAGTCCTAGCCAATATTTTTTTTAATTGAAGAAAAAAAGAATAGAAAAAAACAAGATAGCAGACCATGCAGAAAGATGAAAAATTGTTTAAAAATTATCTCTTGATGTTATGTTATAGCCTACAAACAGGTCATTAAATGAAGTTCGAAACACACTGGTCTGACGAGATGGTGTCGGAAGGAGTCCGAATTCCTCCATCTTTGGTTAGCAGTAAGATTGCCCACAGTAAGGAGAAGTTTCTCTCCTCCAACTTCTGCCCTTCTGTTCTGCTCCATTTTTTTTTTTTCCAGAAGAAAGTCTTAAGTGTGTCCCAATAATTGGAGTTTTGCCACTAAAATCAACCCTTCTTTCTAGCACGGTCTCCGATCACTGAAACATTTAGCCTTGTTGAATTTGTCTTATCCCCAAGATGTCAAAAGACCAAATAATTAAAATAAATCATGTCCAAACTGAACAAAGTATCGATTCTTTCTAGAATATTTCTGAAGATCGGCCATGTAACCTCTGCCTGAATAGTTATGTTAATTTTTTTGTCGCTTAATTAAGAGAAGGAATTCAGGTCAGATGTGAAGAATTGTCAGGTATTGTTCTCTAAAAGCAATTAACCACTTGGTTTTAACATTTATGTTCCTTTAAAAAAAACTATGTTTATTTACATGTGTTTCCTCCTCTATCTCCCCAATTCATGTGTAAACAAAGTGATATACTGTTAGCCATTCTGGTGCATCTGTTAAGAGAATATTAGCTTCTAACAGCTGAAGATGACTGGACCTTCACCTCTAATTTATTTCCTGAAAATAACAGTTGTCAGATGCAAAAATATGTCTATATAAATACAACCAAAGAAATAAACATATGCAGAGAATCATATGCTCATAATAAAATATCTCAACACAACTCAATTAATTGATGTTTTAGCCTTTTCAAGTTCAAGTGACTGTCAAAGATTTATTCTGAGCCAGGCTGAGATGGTCAATCACAAGCAAATACAAGACAGCTGGGAGCCCTTGAGTGTCTGGGTTCTCTAGAAAGAAATAAAATCATTTTTCTAGATTGGGAGCCAGAGTCATAAACTCAAAAGCCCACGGGGGCCAGGCACATGGCAGAAACGAGTGAAGTGGTGAAGAACAGTGGCCTACTGAGGAGCTTGTGCCTGACCAAACGCAAGTCCCCCTTACTAAGTCCTGGCAAAGTTTTTCTGTCAAAACATGTAGGCTCAGTTGTCTAGATTTTTCTATCTTTAAAGAAAGGCCAGACAGCTTTTTCTTTCCTTCTTTCCTTTTAGGAAATTCCTTCATTTTTCAATGTTGGACACTAGCTCAGTTAATAAAGAACAAAAACTCAGACAAACCACTGGGCACACAAAATATATAAGCACAAGTTCACATGGGCCTGGTTAGGGGAACTTCTTTCAGGCAGACAGTCCCATTTCAGCGTCTTCCCTAAAACTCAATATCTATAGTCATCGATATACTTACACAGGAGCAAGTTGTTTTTTAAATGTTTTTAAAGTGCTTAAATTAAATTAGGAAATGTCTTTGAGATAAATCACTTTAGAGCAGCGTCTGCTAGGCAAGGTAGTGACAGTTCTGTTAGGTTGTGGAAGAGCGAGGGAAGGCAGAAAAGTGCATTTTCTTACAGAAATTACTGTTAAACAGTATTATAACCCACCCCGCCATTCTTTTCACATTGTTACTGTAAATGCTGACTCTAGTAGGTAGCTTATAGATAAATGGCACATTTGTAAGAATCCTAGGAACTAACTTCGAAGATACAGACTCAAGCCTTCAGTCATTCCAGCTCCAGGAGATTTGCTGACCTTCAACCTTATAACCAGGAAGATGCACATCAGAATCAGACCATTGCTTGACCAGTTTCAAGGTCCTCATCAGAACAGAATATGCTGGTCTGCACGTAGAGACCCCCTCCCTTTGATCTTTTGTCTTATTCTCCCTCTCCCTCCTTATTAAAAACAAAAACAAAAACAAAACCCTCTGCCTACCTCAGAGTGTTTGGCGATGCTTAAAGGAGATCATAGTGCAGGAAAACAACAAAGTAGGGCACCCGAAGCAGAAGGATTGCCCAGCAAATACTTGTCATCTACATTAATCAGCACTGTCATTTGCTCCCAGGCAAGCATTGGAAGTATTCAACCAATAATGCACTTCTTGAAAACATCCAACAGTTAAACTGTAGAAGGGTTGGTTCCTCGGTGGGACAACATAATCAGAAAACAAATATTTGACCTCAAATTGAGACGCCATAAAATCTATCATCCAACCTGGCCATTTGTGTCCAAGATAAAGGCTAACATGAATGGAACGCCTAGGCAGCAGATGAAAATCGGGATCCTCCCAGGAAAATCAGGAAACTGTGTGCTTATCCTGTTTATATTCTGACCTCCACAGCGCAAAGAGCCTGTCTTTGGGATGGAAGATATCAGTATTGCACAGTCTGTCACCTTTGCTGTTAATTTTCCATTAAGTAAGTTATTTTATTGTTTAGTGGACTGTATTTGCCAAATGAAGTTAATTTTTAGGTTTCTCACCTATGCATAACAAATAATATAATGGGTAAAATTGCAAAAATTGACTGCTAGCAGGTCATAATTTAATTGCTGTGGTTGTAGGGTGAAGTTTGATGCAATCAAGAACCATAAATAAGGACGGTTAAATAGTTTGGATTCTCGTCCTGGTGCCATCATCAGCTGGCTGTGTGATCACAGGGTAATTACTAAACTCTGCTGTGTCACATAGCTCCATCAGCTGCACAATGAGAAAAACATCACCTGCCCTAAGTGCTTCAGAGACTGGCAATACGATTAAATGAGATGTCAGAGTAAGTGCTTTGAAAAAGTATGACAAAAGAACACTTACTTCTCTAAAAGATGGAGCCTCACTTCTTGAACAGAAAGCACCCATATCTCTTTTTAAGCCACCAAATGGAATTGAAAGAGGGTATGTATAATTATAACAAAGCTCAAAAGATCTGGTCTCATGGGTCTCATTTCCTTGCCCTCCCATTGTTGTGGCAGATGATTAATCATCAGGTTCTTGACTTCCCACTTTGCTGACTGGCCACACCAGGGTCGTAGCCACTTTTCAAATCCATCTTCGGGCTTTGCAGCTATGCAGGGCAAAAAGCCTTTCCTGGTGTTATGTCATGCCAAAGCTAAACCCGGAACCCCCATTAGCCTAATTGACAGCATGCCTTTCCCCTGGGGAGAAGAGTAATAATCTAGCTATTTATCTTGTCTGTAGGTTTATCACCACTGTGCTCAGGCAGAGATGTTTAAATATAAAAATGAGGTAAAGCACATTCTTGCCAGACCCTGTGCCATTAAAGCCAGGTTGGGGGTCAGAAGAATGAAAGGGGAGCATCTGGGATTGTGGTCCTCTCTGTTGCTGTTTAATGTCTCAAGTGGCCTTGGAGTAAGTGGCTGCTCAGGAGGGCACTAAAGGACATCTCTTTGTAATTGGGAGCAGGCTGGAGCCGTGTGGCCACCGCTACCCACAGAGCTGCTGCCTGTAAGCGGCTAGACGGCTGCTTTTCTGCAAGGCAGAGAGGCCCATTAGAATCATGAAGGGGCGGTTTAATTCTGCAACAAGATGTGTACAAATGTATGCCTCCTATTGAAACCCGTGCAATAGCTTCCAAAGTTAATTAAAAGCTAATTTTCTAATGAGGTGGCAACACTGGCAGCGACACGCTATGGGTATGAGAGCGGCAGCCAGCAGCCGGTGAGGGAACAGGCAACCGCCCTCTTACAGGATGGAACTTCCTACCTGCACCTATTAACTACCTTCCAGCTGTATTGCTTTAATAGTAGATACCAGTATAGACTGTCAAAAAGATCACAAATTGCTTCGGAGTTGCCAAAATATTGTTGATATTTATTTTGCTGCAGGACACTTTCCAGCTATAACATCACAGGCGATGAAATCCATTCTTGGAAACATTAAATCCAGGGGCAGTGCCATGGACACTCAGTCAAGTGACTTGGGCATTGTAATCCTTTGGTCAATTGCTAATTGTAAGCCAGAATTGCAATTAGCTTAAATAAATACAAAGTGCCTTAGATTAACTGCACTTATGTTGATTTTGTCTCTTGTTTTGATTTCAAACACACAGCCAAGTGCGATGACTCATGGTCATTATCCTAATGATGCTGGTCTCCTGGCCACAGTCGGAGTGTGCCAGACACCTGTGGCCATTCCTCCACATTCTTCACAGGGAGTGTGCAATGCATGGTGTTTTTCAAGTAGATGATAACAATTGTCAAGAAAATAAATAACTTAGAAATAAAAAATAAGATTTCCATTCGGGATATTTAAGACATAGCTTGTAGACATCGTTAAGGTCTCTAAGATAATCTAATACACTGAATAGAAGTTTATTACATAGTCATTTAACAGTAAAGCAGCAAGTAGAAAGATGCACTTTGAATGTGCTGCTTCCGTAGGACGTTTCTTGTCAGTTCAATAAGAGAGTAAATTTTTTAAACCCAGACATGTGCCCCAGACCGGGGATTAAACTGGTGACTTTTTTATTTGTGGGAAGATGCCCAACTGAGCCACACCAGGTGGGGCAGGAGAGTGAATTTTTGTTGATCCTCTTGGAAAATAGTATAGTTAGGACTTTTCAGTTAACTGGTCCTTATGTACCCTTTTCTCTCTCTTATTCTCAAACTCATTTTCTCTCTCTCATAGTCTCTCTTTTAGCTTCTCTCTCCTCTCACTCACTTCCTAATCTGTCTCTTGTATTTGTTCATTTTCTTGCTCTCCCAGGCTTTCTTGTCCTCACACAGGCTAGTGCTCTCCAGAGTTGTCTGAAGCTTATGACATGGTGTTATGTCTGTGTGAGAAACTTCAAGAAATGCCCCTCACATCTCACTGGCCAACACTGAGTCAAATGTCATGTTCAAACCAATCACCAGAAAAGAGAGTGAAGCCATGTGATTGAAGCGGATTGTCATGGCTCACTCCCTGGGGTTGCAACTGGCCCGACTTCCCCTGAAGCAATGGCTGTGTGGCTGTGTGGATACCTGCACAGAACTTGGGTTCTGTTAGAAAGGATAAAGGAGGGAATGGCTGTGAGGTCGGACACCAACGGTATTTGCTACAAGGATCATGAGCACTGTTTAGAGTGTGGCGGAGAGAGTAGAACAGGATCTGAATAACAGCTCACAGAATTGTTCCCAGAAGAATAACACAACTGAAGCTGGACCTTCTAGAGAGGAAGTAGAGTGCCACCTTCTCTGAGACAAAGACCCACCCATGTTAGCAGGTGTGAGGAAAAGCTTAACTTATCCTTGGAGGAACAGGAATTGCACACCATTCATTTGTTCTTCAGTACATGCTTGTTGAGTGCCTGACATTTCAGTCGGCTCTTCGTTATGATAGGTGAACAAGACAAAGTCCTCAATCTCATAAAACTTCCCCTCTAGCAGGAGAAGGAGATGATAAGCAAATTAAACACATAAAGTAATTTCAGATAGCGAGGAAGCTGAAACTGTGAAAAATAGGAGAGGTCCTGGTTTGGAAAAGGAGCAGGGAAACTTAGCTAGCTTTGTCAAGAAAGGCATACGGGAGGCAACCGACGGAGGCTTTGATCGATGTTTCCCTCTCACATCTCTCTCTCTATCCCCTTCCGTCTCCCTCTTCCCCTTTCTCTAAAATCAACAAACACAGGTGAGGATAAAAACATTTCAAAAGGCACTCTGAGGAAGTGACTACAAATATAAAGTAAAAAAGGGAATTTAACAATGAGCTAAACACCTGCCTGATGCAAGGGCAATACAGTTAAAAGGCATGTTCCAAACGATTCTTGACTTTCCTGGTGATGATTTCATTTCTGAAATATTATTGCAACCATTGTGATTCAAAAATCATTACTAAGGACATACCATCTGCTAAGAATTTTGTGTACTTTATTGATTCATTCAATAACTATTCATTAAGCACCTACTATATGCCAGGCACTGTTCTGGACATGTGCTAAGAAAGAGCAATTAACATTTCTGCTGGTGGGGAGCTGACATTCCCATGAACCTATTTCTCATCAATTAAAACAAACAAACAAAAAAACCAATGAAGTATACCCTAATCACATTTGGCAGATGGCAATATTGTAGCTTAGAGATATTAAATACCTGGATTAACATAATATTTCAAACCCTTGAATTTTGTCATTATATACACCGCCTTTAAATGAAACAATAATACAAAAACAGTTGTAGTAGAAAATGCAAGTGACAATGAAATCTTATAAAAGCAGTCTTCAATATATTCAGAGTAAAGATAGGTATACATCTGTGAAGTAAGATTTTAAAATAAATACCATTAAATTATTTACACTAAAATTTTAATTACTTTAATACAGTTGTGATAATTCTAATGAAGAAAAATGAGAAAGTCTTTAGTATTGGTGTTTTTAATTAGAATTTTATCCACAAGCACGCATGGATGAAAGTCATTGTTTTACATACAGCTCCCCCCAAAAGACACAGGCAGTAAAATCTCAGGCATTTCTCTTAGTCATGTTTCCTCTGACATATCTCATTGGGCAACAACAACATAAGAAAAATTAAGCAAATGGGATTATATCAAACTAAAAAGTTTTGTACAGCAAACAAAATGAAAAGATAGTCCATTGAAAGGGAGAACGTATTCACCAATGATACATCTGATAAGGGTTTAACATCCAAAATTTATAAAGCACTTGACACCAAAACCCACAAACAATCCAATTTTTAAAAATGGTCAAAGGACCTGAATAAACATTTCTCCAAAGAGGACATACAGATGGCCAATAGACATATGGAAAGATGCTCAACATCACTAATCATCAGAGAAATGCAAATTATAGCCACAAGGAGATATCACCTCACACTTCTCAGAATGGCTATCATCAATAAATCACCAAACAATAAGTGTTGGCAAGAATGCAGAGAAAAGGGAACCCTTGTGCACTGCTGGTAGGAATGCAGACCGGTGCAGCCACTATTAAAACAGCATGGTGCCTCCTAAAAAAATTAAAAATAAAACTACCAAATGGCCTAGTGATTCCACTTCTGGTCACTTATCTGAAGAAATGCAAAACACTAATTTGAAAAGATACATGCACCCCTATGTTCTTTGCAGTATTCTTTATAATAGCCATGATATGAAAGCAATCTAAGTGCCCATCAATCAAGTGCCACTGGATAAAGAAAAAATGGCACATATATACAGTAGAATATTACTCACCCACAAAAAATGAAATCTTACCATTTGGGACAGCATGGATAAACCTAGAGGATATTATGTTAAGTTAAATAAATCAGTCCAAGAAAGACAAACATGATATGATTTCATTTATATGTGGAATCTAAAGAACAATATAAATGAACAAACAAAAAAAAAACCTGATTCATAAATACAAAGAACAGGCAAATGGCTGTCAGAGTGAGGGAGGTTTGGGGGACTGAAAAAAAAAGATAATGCCATTTAGAAGTACAGTCTGGAGGTTACAAACTATTCATGAGGATGTAAAGTACAGCATATGAAATATAATCAATAATATTGTAATAACTGTATATGTAGCATGGAGAACACTTTGTGAAGTGCATGCTTATCTAACCAACCACTATGCTGCATACTAGAAACTAATAAAAGATAATATTGAATGTAAACTATAATTGAAAAAAGAGTCATAAAACCCTAAGACTAAGGTCCATAAGTTTAGTAGCTATGTTTTCTTCTATGTAAGTTGTTGTTTCAGATCTTATGTTCAATTTCACTAGCTATTAGGAAAATGCAAGTCCACACTACAATGAGATACCACCTCATACCTGATAGAATGACTATTATTAGCAAGACAGGAATAACAAGAATTGGAGAGGTTGTTGATAAAAAAGAATCCTCATTCACCTCTGGTGGGAATGGACAGCCACTATGGAAAACTGTATGGAAGCTCCTCAAAAAATCAAGAATAGAGTCACCATATGACCTAACAACCCCTCTTCTAGATACCCACCATTTTCCAAATGTATTTTCACAAAGACATATATGTACCTCTGTCCATTGCAGCATTACTCATAGTGGCCACGCCATGGAAACAACCAAAGTGTCCTTTGATAGATGGCTGGACAGGGAAGATGCGGTACACATACACAGTGAATTACTACTAGCCCTAAGAAAAGACGAAACACTGCCATTTGCAACAACATGGATGCATCTTGAGAATACCGTGCTAAGCAACTAAGTCATGCAGAAGTTAAAGAACTGTACGACTTCACTCAAATGTAGATTACAAAACTGAAAGCAACAAATGAACAAACAAGAAAGAAAAAGAAACAAAAACTCATAGACACAGACAACAGTATGGTGGTTACCAGAGGGAAGGAAGTGGGTGGGGAGTAGTATAGGATAAAAAGGGTCATATACATGGTGACAGAAGAAGATCTGTTTTTGGGTTGCGGACACACAATGCAATACACAGATGATATATCACAGAACTGGACACTTGAAACTTGTATGATCTTATTAACCAATGTCACCCCAACAAATTTAATTAAAAACACAAATAAATAAGAATAAATTCATTGAACTTAAACTTGAATGTGTAAGGTAGGGGTGTTCATAGCTTTCATAAGATTCCCAAAGCCTGCTCATTCAAAATAGTCTAGAATCATCTCTTTAGAAGTTATACATATCCCCAAAGGGAACTTTCTAATAGATTTCAGTGTTAAAGGGTTTGTTAAAGGAGAACACATACCAGAAAATTAGCAGAGGTCTCTATAGAATACCATCAGGGGTTCTTAGCTCCTAAACAAATTGTGGTTAGTAAAAATTGTTAAAATAAGTATTAAAAAGTTTCACTTGTATTACAAATAAGAGCCAGGTAGATCCAGCTTTGCCTGTTGCTCAGGTGTGATTGTATAATACTGACAGATGTCAAGCAGAGCACAGATGTGATAAGATCCAATTTATTTTTTCTGCCTTGGTTGTCAAGTAGAGTGATCTTGATATAGAAAAGGTAGGACAAATGCTGGGAAAAAGGAAATGGAAGCCTGAAATCTGTGAAAGGGCTGTAAGAATTTCTGTCTCAATTGCATTTGTCTCTTAACTTGCAAACATTATTTAGAACTTTAAGGAAACTTAACATCAGCTCATTATTCTAGCTTGGATATCCTTAAGGAATTATGAGGATCTGAGATTTTGAAAAACTATACATGAGCAAATTTAGCTCTGATATTCCAAATCAGGTCAGAGAACTTGGCTCTAGTCAGGAGTCTGAAATGGACTGCTTAAAATATATCTTGGATACACTTGAAATGAAGCCAACCTATGTCAGGCTCAACCTACGTCAGTTTCCTTTTAAACTGGTGTTTCTCAAATAAGAGATGATGGAAATTCAGTAAACATAGTGCAGACCATAACATATCTAATGAGTTTCTTATTTGGGAGCATTCATTATTTTTTGGTAGAGCAAAATATAGCATAGCTTTACAGATGTTAAAATATGAAAACTGGAAAATGAAATGGAAGTGATATCACCTACTCAAACAATGTCTTGATGAAAGCAAAAAGATCTAGAAGCTAAATATCCATAGTCAAAAGACCAGCTGTGGAACAAGACATTTTTTTTTATTTTTTGGAACCTAGATCAATTATTTCGAGATTGTGACTTTGAAAAAAAATCACTTAGAAAAGCCTCAGTTTTGATGTAAAATGGGGATAACAGTATCATCTACCTCCCAGGATTCTGTGAGTAATCAAAGAAAAATACACGCACAGACGGTTCACCAGTGAGCCAAGGCTGGCGCGGTGCTCAGTAAATGGTAGCTTTTGTTGCTTTTATTATTCCTAGCTAATTAAATGCAGTGGTTTTGGTAGTTGTAAGCCCGAGTGATGCTCAAGGGAAAGAGTTCAATATAGTGGGATAATAAATTTTAAAACTGTTAAAGGAATTATCATATGAGGAATATTAGTAGAAAGTCTAATAAGCTCTAATCTCACATGTTAATATAATGCTCCATTAAAATGTAATTAATAATCATTAATGTTAATTTTATTTCAGAGTGAAATTTGCCAAAGTACTCAGGGAAGTGTGAAGTTATACATAATAAATGTCTAAAACATTATAAAAACATGTGAAATAACAGTATTGATATACATATAAATGGTTCTTTGAAAATAAAAGAAGAAAAGATAACCACTATAATTTGCATTTGTAAATGCATTTCTATATTTTAGCATCCAGTTATTCAGAGCCATGAAAGGATACCTACTTCTTAGTGAAACTGCCACACTCATCACTCACTGAGATACTTTGTGAACAAAGTATAACAGCTAAAACATAGGAATTTGTTTGCTCAGTCCTTAATTTGGGAGTGTGCTAGGCAATTCTGGAAGTTGCTAACTAAATGACCTTTTCATAGTGACTGTACTGTGTCATTGCAATGTGAAGATATTCTTATTTATTCTTCATTCAGTTCATTTATTGAGTTTCAGCTATCCCAGGCCAGTGTAATTAGGAAAGGATGAATTAGACATGGACCAACCTACAGCTGGATAACAGACTACATAAATCGTGCTATTGCTTGATGAACTGTGGTAAGTGCTCATGAAAGGTACAACTAAAATGCCCTGGAGAAGAAGGGAAAATGCCATCTCAGTCAAGTCTTGAGGCATCAGGACTATAGTTCATGGGGTGGGTTGGTGGTGACAGTAGGTAAAAAACCTGGAGTGTAGAAGCAGCACAACTAAAGAGCATGAAGGAAGATGAAGGTGAGCATTGAGGAATACACAAGTTTAACTAGATAGGAACAAGGGGTTAACATAAATAAAGACCAAGGTGTGCTAAAAGGACTATGGATTGAACTCTGAGGAACACCCAGGCTGCAGAGAATCAGAAGGAGAAAAGTGAAAGAAGGATAATGTGGTGTGACTGAACCACGAGAAGAAAGGGAGTCAAGCAAAACAGTTTCCAACAGTGTCATGCCATGGTTAGGAGATTACTGGTAACCTCAGGTAGGTCACGCATGGTGGAGATTGAGGACATAGGGGAGTAATGAAAAGGAAGAGAAAAGGAGAGTTAATGGATGTAGATGAGCCTTGTGAGGGACGCACTTGGTTACGAAGGGAAGATGGAAAGGGTAGTACTGAGGGCTGAAAGATGTCCACGGTGAGAAAGGAGAGGACAGAATGCAAGTGAGAGCACAGAGGTGAAGCAGGCGGGCAGGATGTGAAGCCAACACAGCTAGTCCCTTGGCCAAAAAGGGACAGAAGAGGAACATGGAGGCCAGCTAGTCTTCTACGGAAATATGTGCCGTTGACAGGATGTCTTTGGAGAACAAAGACAACTGAGAAAGCAGGTGTGGAACTCTTTAGACAGGCTCAGTCTCAGCTCCCTTCGAGCCTCCTGTTGTAGATCAATGATCTCCAAAATGGAGTTTGTGCATCTTTAAGACTTTAAAGATGCTTGTTCATTTACTGAGACACACTGCATTTTATGCATATGTATTGTGTGTGGCTATTTTATGACAGAATATAATGCTTTGTAGTGAGATTGAATGAAAATAAAAATGTTTTTACAACTTAGAAATATAGAGATTTCCTTGCAGTGTGGTGTCAAGGGAGTGACAAATGAAAAGTCGAATATTGCAGATTTGCAGACCTGTTCTTTATTGAAACATTTTCTTTGCTTGGACTATAGGAGACAATGCTTAGTTTATTTTCCTCCTACTTTTTACCACCTGCTTTTCTCCACCTTTTTCCTTGGAGCTTCCTCATCAAGCTGATTTGTTAACATTGGCTGGCCTACGGATTTTTCCAAAGACCACTCCTTTTCTTCATTTTGACTCATTCCATAGGAGATCTTTTCCAATTTTATGACTGAAAATGCCACCCCAAATGACTCCCAAATCTGTATTTTTAGCCTGGGCTCTCCCCCAAAACTCAAGTCTTAGTTTTTCCACCACCTATTTAACATCTCCACTTTAGTCATCCCACAAATATATATATATATCTTAACTTATTATGTGTCAGGAACTCAGTTTAGCACTTGGAGTACATTAATTACTAACCCCAAATCTCTGCTCCTTTGAACCTTGCCTTCCTGTGGAGGGAGACTGAAAATGGGCAATATGGGTAATAACAGGGTAAAATACGTATGCAGAGTGTTCAAAAGTAAAAAGCGTTAAGTAGTGAATAAATAAGACTATTGCAAGTGGCTTGAGGGTGCTGGAACAGGACAGGTAGCATCAGGTCAATTTTAAATAGGCTGTTCAGGATAGGCCGCACTGAGAAGGTGCCGTCTGAGCACAGATTAGGAAGAGGTAAAGGGTGAGTCAAATAGAAAGAATAGTCAAAGCAAAAGCCCTCCATTTGACAGGTCTGAGGAAACCAAGATCAGTCGGGCTTGTGCTGTGGTAGAGCAGGTGGAATGAGTGGGGTCTCTCATTCTCTGCCGCCCTCCTTCTTCTTGTCCGTAGCACTTCTCACCACCTGGCTTATTATGTTTATGTATTTGTATTATTTTCACTTGTTTATTTCATCTCTGCTTACTTATTTCTCCAGAATGTGGGCTCTATGTGAAGAGAGATCCTTACTAGTTTTAGTTCACCGCTATATTTCCAGATGCTAAAAAGTACCATGCATGTAGTAGAAATGTAATAAATATTTGTTGAGCGAATGAATAAGTAAGAAAGAATATGGCAATATGGTGGGTCTGTATCTACATTAATGGATCTTTTGATTAAAGACAGCAAATATTTGGATATTACTGTAGTCACAGGCTATTGGGGGTTAAGAACAAATAAAATACATATTTTATAAGAATATGAATTTATCATAAAGTTTAGAAGGCTAAAATCAAAGTAACAAATACATAAACATTATTAGGGACTATGGGTAATATGATTTGGGTTGAATTTTTATTATTGTTTGTATTTTTATAATGAACATATAATTTTAAAGAATGATAAAACTCTCTCCATAGATATACATTTTAAACCTGTGATATTTTCTAGATTTGAACTTTTGAAACAGAGGTGCATATTAAAGCTGTGAGTTGGGACCTCGTTATAATTTTTGGTTCAATAAAATATAATTGTGGTATACCTCCACAAGCCACAATTTAATAAACCTGGAGTCTCATTTCTAGGACCAAAGAGGATGAGGAAACGTGGAGCTCAATAATGCTGTTTTGTTTCATTAAATGTCCTCACTGTCAGTGTGGAAATGCGGCTTGTCGCTGACAGATGATAAAAGGCAGCGGACATCGTTAGTGCCCGTCACGTGACTCCTGACACCCACCAGGGTGAGGGCCTCTGTTGGCTCACGATCAGAGGTGAGCTCTTTCTACAGATTGATTTGAAATTACTTCTTAACTTTGGTGTTCAGATCTAGCCATGAAGCCAAGAGTGGCTTTCTATTCCAACCTTAAAAACCTTCTTGCGAGGTTTTAAATCTTTTCAGCTCTGCATTTCAGAATGCTTCAACGGGTAACTATGCTCACTAAAGAAGAGGGTTCATCTAGTAGTTTATTAGAATTTCAAAAAAGTGCCATCTCTCGATCTGCTCATTACTAGGAACAACCTGATGCGAGGCAATTCATGATTATTGAAACATATCATTTGCATTTAAATTAAATGAATTAATGAAGATTACAATAATGTTATATTTTCTCATTGTTTGTTGCTTTAATTTTTACACATGCTAAATAAAAATATGAGTTTTATTTGTTTCTTACAGAGAAGATATTAAGAAAAATATGTATTAAAAATTATTTAGTCTCCAGTATTTCCAATTTTTAATTAGAATATGTTCTCAGATGGGTTTTTCCCTTAAAATGTGGCTTCTTTTAATGAAATTTATTTAAGAAATAAAACAAAAATTCATTTTAATTGTTTTAGAAGGTATTTCTCAACATTGATCTACATCAAAAATCTTTTTAAAATATATAGTAGGTGGGGGGAAGAAATATATAAATAACTCAAATGTTTTGCTTACAACTTTTTATATAAAAAAGGTTTTCTTATGTCAATAAAAGATAATCTTAGTAACTAAATAATTAGTATTTATTGAGAAGCTGTAATATGTGGGTTATTATTCTAGGTACTATGATGAAAATTAAAACAACAAGATCCCTCCCCTTAAAATACAGAGTGCAATTAAGATGTGCAACTTAAGACACAAAACATTTTTAAAATCAAAATATAAGTCTATCGAAAACAAACCGAAGGTGACTTTATATGTTTATCCGAGAAAATGGTCAATTTCAAAACTCTATTTCCAAGGAAATTATGGGACTGGAGAAAATGGTGTCCTCCTGAACCTGAATCTCTCCTCAAGTCCTTCCTCAAAATAATAGTATCAAACAAGGGGCGTAAATAAAATCACAAATGATTCAAGCCTTTAAACTCACTAGGGAGGAGGAAACGCCACAGTCAAGTTACCTATAAATAGAAATATAAACTTCACATTCCAACAGAACCCTTAAGACTAATAAGTCTGTGGGTGCTGAAAGCAAGAAAGGGAAAGCTTAAAAGACGTTAAAAAGTAGAGCACCTAGAAAAAGAATAAGTCCAGAAAAAGAAAGTACACAGTAAGTGGCTGAATTGGGAGTCTGGTAGTTCACAGTATCAGCTAGAGGAAAAAGGATAAAAAATGATTGGTATTGAAGCTTCAAAATATGTTTTGGAGAGAATCATAAAAGTAAAGATTATGCCCTTGAGGATGTAGCAGAAGTGAGAAAGAAGAAGGTAAGAGGGGGAAACTGAGGATCTTTCAGAAATAGCAGAGAAACGAGGCACGCCAATCCTCCCTCTCTCTATCACTGAGCGTTCATTGAAACGAAGTGGCCTCCCTAGGCTGATGGAAGTCGGCAACTCCTGGACTGAAGACTCTACTCCCAAAATGACTAGGAATAGAAAAAAAAAAAAAAAAAAAAAAAAAAAAAAAAAAAAAAAAAAAAAAAAAAAAAAAAAAAAAAAAAAAAAAAAAAAAAAAAAAAAAAAAAAAAAAAAAAAAAAAAAAAGAACCACGCCAAATCCATACAAAGCTAACAAAAGAAGAAAACAGAAAATTCAAATCACAATACTTCAGCTGATGAAATGCTCTTTTAATTCTTAAAAGAATTAAGAAAATCATAAAACAGAATAATGCTCTAACATGTTTTTTCCTGAACTAAAATCCTGAAGCAAGGATCTGAAGATCAGATGTATACATGCAGATATACATAAAGATATAGATATAGACATAAACTGAGATAATCCATGTGAAAAGTGAAGACCATAAGTGGGGAAAAGAATGTAACACAGTAAGAGTTGATTGATCTCATTAAAGGAATTAAAAAGAAGAAACAAGTCCATCTCAGAAATAAAGAATAAATTAAAAGATACCCACAGCATAGTAGATTATAGCAAAATTTACTAATACACTTTGAAGAAAAGCAGAATAACAATGAGATAAAAACTTAAAAGGTCAAAGAGAAAGTGGTTGAAATAGAAGACATGCAGAGTTCAACATCCCAATTGCTCAAGTCTCTGAAGAAGGAAAATAAAGCATGTATGATAACTGATTTCCAAAACTATAATCCAAGGAAAACAATTATTTTTTTCATATTCAAAGGGTGAAAAAACTTTCAAAGTATTCAGGCATTAGGACCAAATTACTAGGGTAAAAAAAAGAAGGCTGGCATCGAACTCCTACAGTTTGATGATAAACCAAACAAGAGTGGAGCAACATTTTAAAGAAATTCATAAAAAGAAATGAGAAACCAAGTGTTTTATAACCATCCAGCTGAAATAGAAAAACACCTATAAAGATTGTCAACCAATCCAGGGGTGCTTTACACAGAAGCCATTCTTTGGTTGGATGAGCATCATTAAGCTAGGAAATACCTGGGAAAATTTGAGCAAAAGAAGTGATAAAAATCATTTCGCATGTTTAATTTTAGAGTTAAATTTAAGCACTACATATCTAAAAAGAGAGCGGTGGCATGGGTGAAAAATTGCGTGTGCATGTTACGCATTACATATAAAATGTTCTGGCAGAGTGGAAAGAAAACAACTGGAATGGAGGAAGAAAAAGACAAAAGAGATAGAGTAAGATTATTGGCCGTTTTGTAGGAAATGGACCATAGTCAAGGATATCCTGTAAGACTGACAGCCCACAGAATAAAACATAATTTATAAAAATTATATTTAAGGGCACTACAAAGCAATAAAATATAAGAGAATCCTCTAAGTAAAAATACCAATATTCAAAAAAAATTTTAGAGCAAAGACATACCAAATATAGATGCACAGTTTATATAACAAAATATATAGGGTAACAAAATTATATGCAGAATGGACACCAATATATCAACCATCAAAAAATGTGAATGGGCTTATCTCATCTATTATGAGAAAAATAATTCACATTGGCTCATAAAGCAAATTTCAACTCTATGGTTTTATGCAAGAGGCCAGTAATTTAAAGGTTGAAATTATGTATGGGAAAGTATATATCAGGAAAATGAAACTATAAGACAGCAGTAATTGTGATATTAATAAAGAAAAGTAAAATTCAGGCCAAAAAACTCCACAGAAAACAAAAACAAAAAAACCAACAAAGACATTCGATAATGCTAAAAGTCAAAACTCACAATAAAGATGTGAAAGATAAAAATTATCAATATACCAAATAGCAGAGCAGGCATGTTTGAAAAAATAAGAAATACAGAAAATGCATGGAGAAATAACATAATAATAGATGCCACACTAATCTCAGTACAAGGCAAGTCAAATGGATGAAAACTAAGTAAGACTTTTAACGTACATTGCAGAAGTACCTTCCGGAAAGGGAGACTGATCAGGGACCTTAAGAGTGGGAAAACTTTAGTTTTAGGTAATAGTTAATAAGCTTGGTAGTTAGTGCACGTGAAAAGCTGTTGCTTCAGGAACTGCTGATCCGGCCCACCCTGACTCCAGGAGACCCCAGGCAAGTGCCCTTTGTTCTCCAGAACAGACCCTAAGCAATCAAGATGGTTTCTGAGCCGTGTGTTCCAGGGAGAGACATCCCACCACCCAGGACACAGGACACAGGACCCAGATAGAAAATCACTGGTCAACAGATGAAAGGACATTAGGGAAATTGCTGGACTGAAGCTTTTATCCGATTAACCTCTTTCCTGATTTCCAAATCCCTTACCTACAGTACTTTTTCCTCCTTATAAACAAAGGCGGCTTGAAAGAAAATGTAAGGCGGTCTGTTTAGGGGACACAACCCGCTGTCTTCCCAGATCAAATTTCAATTGTCCTGGGAGAAAAGGTTGCGCTGAAGGAGTTGGCGGCAGCTGAGGAAGGGAAGCTGCTGACCTGCGCAGGGAAAGCAGGGGGAACAGAGGAAAACGTGGTAGCCACTGACTGAAGGAGAGGGGAAACCGCTGTGCGCAGGGGATGGGTGGGTCGAGCCGGGAGAGGAGCAGGAGGTGGGCACAGGTGATGCGTATGAGGTGGTGGCTGGGGCTGGATAAGAGGTAGTGACTGGGGAGGTATAGGAGGTAGCCACTGGCGATGAGCAGGAAGAGAGTGACGGCGTGGTGGAAGAGGCCACACACCTTGGTCTGCTTTTCTGTCCTTCTGCCTCAGGTGGATCTTGAATAAGACACCCGTAAAGATTCAGTTCCCGACTCTGCTTGTTGGGCCTGGTAGTGACAGGCAGCGTGAGGCCCAGCTTTTCTGGTTTCCGGATTACCGTTCCCCCAAGCAGCAGAGGAAAGAGACCGTTTCCTCACATCCTTAACTAACAGTGGGTAATGGACTGCCTGTTATATTTTAATTTAATGTGTTATAACCCAACAGTAATTCCTTTATGATTTCTGACTCATGCATCAATGACTAGAAATAATTCCCCCACCTAAATATTCCAAAACTGTCTGTGATTTCTTCTAATAGTTTTTATGGTTTCACTTATTTCATACAGAAACCACAAATACCATCAGAAATTAATCTTGTTTTAAGTCATGGTCGAAGCATCTTTTAATTTCCAAATGAATACTCAGTTTTTTCAATATATTTAATAAATTATCTTTTCATATGATACATATTCAAATGCATTGAGAAATTTTATCCATAAGTAGCTAAATCATCAGACTTAGAAATAGATACATAATTCTTAGAGAGCTTTTTGAAATGTTAATGTGTAGATTGTTTTTTATGAATGCAGTGATCACATCTGATTCCCATTTACTGTTTTTAATCTGAAATGACAAAAAATTTCAAAAGCACTTATTATTTGTATATGTACATATATATTACTGAAAGAAAAAGAATCAAATGAATATCCATGTAACTAGTACCCAATTTACATTTGGTATTATCTATGATTTTTATTTTTGCCATTTTGAAGGGTGTTAAAGATATTTCATTTTAAAATTTTTATATTCCTCATTATCTTTGTCATTTTACTTAGTTTTACCATTGATTCTCTAAAAATTTCAAAGTATACTAGCCTATCATTTGTAAATAGAGATAATTTAAATTGTTTTTTTCAATTCTCATTTGATTTTCCCTCTAATCCAAGTGTTGTACAATGGCCTGTTATTTAAATTTAAATTTTTAAGTTCAAATTGTACTGTACTGCGATCACAGTGCTGTTTACAATACTCTATTTTATGGAACTTACTGATGTTTTCTATTTGACCTGACATATAATAAGTTTCCTTACATGATTCATGGACCTTAAAAAGATGGTGTCTTCTATTATAAGGTATAATCATTATAAAAGGATGCTAAAAGTTTTAGTTAAAATATTGATGTAAAACATTATTTTGGAAGAAATCAGGTTATTACATAAACCCACTGATAAATTTCAGCATCATCACAAATGAGGCCACCAAATATTGTGTCTTAAGGATTATGAACTATTCTTGCTTTAAATAACAATAAAATTGTCTGGGTCTAATCTAACCTAAGATAGTTTACAGAAAATAGAGAAGGTAGAGGACTAAAATGAACATCACTATAAAAAAGACCAAATCTACACAATGTTGGACATTCAAAAGGGTATATAACTGAGCTGCTTCAACAGATCAATAGCATCAAAGAGAAAAGAGGTTTATTACAGAATAAAAGAGATATACAACCTAATGCAGCACAGATCTTGATTCCAGACCTATTATAAATAGACAACTTAGAGACAGCTAGGGACATTTGAATATGGCCTTGGTAATACATATTAAAGAATAACTATTTGATTCTATCAGAGGTAATACATCCTAGTTTATGCAAAGGGTGGGCAGGAAACAACAAATAACAAACGAAACACCAAACTTCTTGTCAGGGATTTATACAGCCATATTTATAGGTAAAATGTCACCATATCTGAGGTTTCCTTTAAAATACCTTAGGGTACAAAAAATGAGAGGGCATATGAGTGGCAAAATATTGGTAATCATTGAAACTAATTATTGAAGTTAATTGATGAGTAGACTTGAGATTCATTGTACTAGTCTCTCTAGTTTTGTGTAATGAACACATGTAGTTAGTAATAAGTAAAAAAGTCAGATATTGAAAAAATGGGTAACGATTATGATGATTCTAAGTAAAAGGCTAGAGGTAGTTAATAGAGTAAGTACATAATAAAGTATGACAAAGTAGAAGTGAGGTTCATGCACCCTAAGAAAGGGAATCTTAGAGATTGCCTAGAATTTAGGATTGCGGTAGATGGAAGGCAAGGAGTAGAAGAAGTAGGAACACTCAGTTAAGATGCCTAGAATGGCACCTCCTATCTGGTTCACGAATGTTCGGAAACTAGAGTAATAAGTAAGTTTTTATGTCTGGATTCTATCTCTTTGGTCTCCCTACTTGTCCCATGCTGTTATTCTATGTAAAGCATCCCTAACAAAGGCTAAGATTATGATCTCTCCTCACAGTGGTTACTGCAGGAGATAAACAATCTCACCATTGTTTATCTATAAAGCCTTCTTTTAAAAATGAATTGCTAGAATTTGAGAAACTTTTAATGGCTCTAATCTCACTCGATAAATATGAAAACAGAAAAAGAGACCTCTGACCTTGGTGTCATCCTGGGATGTACAGGTTAAGCAATCCACTGAAGACCCACCTGCCTTGTCACATTCAAGAGAGCAACTACAGAAGTAATTTTTCACAATCAGATGGACAGCTGAACACTAAAGAGGACGATAAACTAGAGTGAAATGAGACGTTGAGATCAATTTCTTTTAGGCTTACCAGGAACCTTCAGATTTACACAAACAATTGCATTTAAAGAAGTTTTTTTGGGGAGGGGAATGCCACGCTAAGACGGATGTCCTTAAAAAGAGAATTTGACACATGCTATAGCCTTTATAGTCACCATTCACTGGGTTGGTCCAAATATTTATAGTTCATTGTTATGACTGCCAAAACTGGCAACCACAGGATTGTTGTCTCAATTAGGACAGTAAACAGATTGTCTCTTTTTTTAATGAAAAAATCTAAAATGTAAAACTTCACAGTTTAACATGTTTATTCATCCAAACGAGCTAAAAAATAATGGTGTGACATCTGCTCAAGAGGCACTGGCACCTCGAATTTTGGCTGCCTCCCCACCAAATCAGTTGTTGTTTTAAAAAACGAAGAATAGGGGGAGGTGCTGTCATCAAAAAAAATCTTCTGGCATTTAAAGGATCTTATTTTTCGTAAAATAAGGATCTCAAGTCTGTTGCCTGGTGATAAAAAAAAAAATTAACAAGGAGGCACAATGCAGAATGCAGCAGCATTTCCATGTTTTAAATGAATTTACTGACTCACTATGGATAATTCCACACTGCTACAGTTCTTTAAGTGGCTCTCCCACATCCCTCTCTACCTGCATAGCTAAACCCTGTACAAAACCGTAAGAACGTTTCTGTAGGTAATGAATTCATCTGCTACAGTTTTCACTGCCGATGGCACTGATTCTGGATCTGATGTCAAAGAAACTAAGTGCAGCAAACATTACTCTGTCTAGTTTGCACTCGAGCCATTCTAGTAAAGGCAGGCAGTGAAGTGGTAGAAATCTCCCCAGAGAAGGCTCAGGTAAGTATAAAGAAACCTGATTGTTGGTAAGGGGAAACAAAACAAAACAAAAACATTTTAGATAGTCTCTGCCTTGACAATCTTATGTTATGAATAAAATAAATTAAAATTTAAGTTTAATTTATAGAAGTTTGCTTTTGAAGTTTATCTAAAGCACAGTTTACACTACTGAAGTATCACTGACTATAAATTTTAAAATCATGGAAAATAATGCTTTAGTATTCACATAAATAGAAACATTATAAAGAAAATTTAGTTTTATTTTCATAGGGAATGAAGAGGCATATACTAGGTTATATTAAAAATATTGAGTATGGTCTTTAACAATACTAAGATAGAAATAATATATTTGATTTCTTAGAAAAGAGCAATTCCTTAATTCCAGAGTAAATGTATTGCTAGTTGTCTTGATCTCAAAGAGAACCAGGATGAGACACATATATGTCCCAATACAACGTGTGACCATAAATGCTAACTGTTGACTTGATTAATATTGTGATTTTTGTTTAATTTATTAACTGCAAGTAATTTTGATCATCCACCACATACAAAAAAACTGTGTCAGGCTCTAAGGGGACTAAAAATATTAACTGAAATTTTAACATGCATTTATGTAGTATGGGTAGACCCACACTTTATTATTGGAATTACAAAACTGAGTAAGAACATATTATCAGAATCTTGCATCATTGGTTAGATGGGAGTATTCCTTCCATCTTTAATACTGAAAATAGAAAATCTTAAAGTATTTTACCACCTCAAAACAATAACAAAACCTATGCTGGTACTAAGATAGGTTTTTATAGGGAACCTATCCACGTGGCATGGCAAGTGTAGCCCAGCCCAATTCAGAAAACCAGTGGGCAGCAAGTCGGCACACAGGAACCCAGCCCAGGGATCGGTTCTCCCATGGGGAATCAGGCCTGCATTGTACCCAGGCTGCTATGAGGCTTGCTCTTTGCTAAAACTCCCTCACCCTGGATTGAGGCAGCAAATGTTTACTGCATATCTTTAAAGTAACTTCCTAAAATCTATGGTAAACCTCCCAAGGATGGAGTGGAACCAATTCAACCACCTTTTCCCTTGCATTTGCAAATATCCTTTTTCTTTGTATTAATTAGCAACTTCCTCTCCTTTGTTGTCTGTAAAAGGTAACCACCTAAAGCGAACTTGTGCATAATAAATGAGGACCATCCTCGATGCAATGTGCCCAGAAAAGCAATAAAGGCCTGTCCAGGCAGGGGTCGGGGCACTTTCTCACTCAGAGAGGCCGTGCCAACGCTTTTTCTCCGTAGGACTTCCGTAGTCCCTGTGAATTTGTTCGTTGCAGCCCTAACACATGGACCCTACTGGGCGGAGCCCACATCGGGTTTTTTGTTCATTTGTTTTAAAAGAAATTCTAAATGAGGTTATATTTCCTACATTTCCTCTCAAGTGCATTTTACATTCTTGATTTCATATGCAAAGTAGGAACCAACAACCCTTCCAGCTTCATTCACGTAGGCTATATGTTAAGTCTGCTGAGTTAGTAGCAATTTATTTGGCAGAATATGTTAACAGACTCTAACATTCTGAAAAGTCATTATAATTTTTTTGTCTTTGTCTTCTGAATTTCTCCCAGCAGTCAATTATTGGAGGGGAAAAAAACGTGCTTAAAATCTGTGTCTGCTGCCAGTCTCCGATTTACACCAAACACCACATACTGCTCACAAGGTGCGGCCCTCCGAAACTGCAGCTGACCGTCACCTCTTCAAAGACTGAAACCAGACTTCAGTCTGGGACTTCTCTCCGGAGGACAGGCTGCTTCTCAGTTAATGTGAGTATGCAGACTTGCACTTCACAAAAACAGTGGTATGTAAACACACACTGTTTCACTTTACCTGCTATTTACCAAAATCAGAGTTTGGTCTTTGGGACTTAATAATTGTCTGAGGTCATTACAAATCAACCAGTTATACAAATGGACTAGCCATAGGTTCAGGGTATCAGAAAACTAAGTAATGAAACTTGACTATAATTATACTATGCTTAGACTAATATTTATTACTATCAGAAAGAACATTTTAATCAAATAACTATGCTGTACACCTGAAATTAATATAATATTGTATATTAACTATATTTTTAACAAGAAACATTTTTTCCCAAAAAGAATACCTCAAGAATAGAACAGAGTAGTGAAGTTTCCTGCCCCACCCCCACCCTCAGGGTAATGAACATACAAACATTTCCAAGAGTATAATTATCTATTTTATATACTGCAAATTCTGTGACATCTCACTTGAATTGGTATACAATAAATAATTAGTACATACCCTCCCATTTAAATCACCACTGAAATTAACAATAACTTTATTTAATAAGAATGTTTTTAACACCATATGGGAGGGGAAATAACTACATGGAAATTGTTCACGTAAATGTGATAGGAGCGGGGAAAAGTATTTCTTGACATGTGGCACGTCACTCGGGAACGTAAAAGGCCCATCATATCCAAAATGCCAGCTTGGATATTCCCTCGCCACCCACTTCACAAACAGACACACCACATGGCATTAAATGCTGTAACCTTTCCTAAAAATGCCACTTGGATTGGTCGGCTGTGGTGCGTGTGTAAGAACTCTTGGTCTGTCTCTTGAGTGTGTGATTTCAAGAGGAAGGATCCAGTAAATAACACTGTCTAAACGGTGCCCTCTGATATTTGACATAAATGATTTGTGAGGATATTGGAAATTTTGGCTGTTTTTACACTGATGAATAATTATGCTACTTGAAAACATTCTGCAGAACATAATGCTACAGTCACATCAACTATTTGCAAAAGTCTCAAAGAATATGGAGGGTATTTATGAAAGCTTTCTTCTCTTGGCAAGTATGGAAGCAATCTTAACATTTTATTTACTCGTCATAAATACAATGTGTGCACTATAAAACACTGTGCACATGTTTCACACTGTTCATTTTCTATAAAACTTTATGTAAGGTAGCAGCTAACAATGCTGCAAAATATGTGTTTTTCCATTTTTCCATTTTCTAAGCTTTATGCATTCATGTGCTCTAAAAATATGGAAAAATTCAATTACCAGTAAAAATATTGAATATATGTGTCATTATATTGCAACAAATGCAAAATACCTTGAAAAAATACATAAACAGAAAACTGCATATGCAAGTAATATGAGACATATTTTATTCTGTTTATTTTTCATGAAAGAGTTCTACATGATTATCTGACAAGAGACAAAATGTAATTTTTTAAAACAACTTTGTACTGTTCAGCTTTAAGAGATAAACCACGAAGATTACTCTGAGGAGGTAGGACTTCTGTTATTGTTACGGGAAGGGGACCACACAATCACACGACAGACTGCGACATACCTCCCTAACAAGAAGAGCAAACCGATGCTGCGAGCAGCCAGAACAACATAATTAGAATAGAATTCCAAGTTTATATTAATAGAGTAATCAGTTAATTAAAATCAATATCAACTGAACTTTCTATTTACATCAGTTTAGACAGCCTAAGCGGAAAGGAACTCTATTTTAGAGACATATGTGGCTCTTTGCGCTTCTGTCATCCAGGTGCCATTTCTGATGGAGCACATGTGCGCTGAGCAGTTGGCAAAGGAGGAAAAAGATTACTGTAGATGTATGTGCAGATAGTCTCTCTAATGATGCAAAATATGTCTGGAAAGAAAGCAGGACGTTTTTGTAAAATGAAAAATTTCCCATGACTTCTCGTTCCTCCTTCAGCTTTGAATATGGTTCGAGTATGTTTTTGTAAATAAGGATATATACTTTTCCTTCTCATATATATGTGGAACAAAAACAGATTTAGTAATCTGTAAATGATGGAGTAATACACATAGGTTGGCTGACATATCTGAAGAATTTGGAATCTGTTTTCCATTTTATCTAAATGCACCATGAATAGGCTGCCTGTCAAAGTAGAAAGATTTATAAAGGTATTTGGTAGCATACATTATGCTACATTGCTAGGTTAAGGTTCTTTTCTTGACATATTATGCAACTATTTAAAAAGATATATCTGCAAACTGAAAATACCAGCAAAAAGAATTCAAGATGCTGTAGTTTCAGTATTTCAGAAAGCACTGGTCCCAAGAGGTGCTTTCATAAAATTATCTCCGTACAATGCACTGATTGCTGCTCAGCTAATCTTCATCAGACTCCAGATCAGGGTCAACATCCGCAGTCAGTCTGAGATAAAAGAAAGCATACACGGCCAGCAGGAGGGCCAATATCGCTGCCAGGAGAAGGCCAACTTCCTGAGGAAGACAAAAAAGGACACTTGATGAAATGAGACTGGCGAATGTTATCAGTTCAGCATTAAAACAGCCATATAACTCCACAGTCTAGAATGAACGATTGGAACCTAATAATCACATTAATCTTTAACACTCTTTGCCATTAAGAAGCTTATTTGTGCTTGACAAGAGACATTTCAATGGCAAGTACATCAATGGGTGAGTCATTTCTATTACTTTTTTTAAATTTGCGTGTAACTAATAGTAAAATTAACATTTATACTTTGCAATAATTTTCATAGTTGGGATATAAAAACGTTGGGGGCAAGCAATATAGATTGTGCTACAAAGTTTATCTATAGTCTATTTGGTTTAATTTTATTTCTTGCTTCAGTAAATTCATTATCAGTTACAGCATTTGGATACAGTTTTTTTAAAATTATCATTTCTTAACCAGAAGAAACTAGTATAAGCAGTTTCTAGATTATGCCTCTTTAAACATCTTTATTAATTATTATTTGTTGAACCTCTAGCTTTTATATTCTGAAATCTATAGTTTATGACATGCTGGCACAAAACTGAGCACTCAGCACGTGATACGGGGTGATTTATCACAGCTGTGCAGGGTGGGCCTGGCTACTTCCTTTGCTGATTTAATGTGTATTATATCAATCAATTATGTTGAACTCATAGCCAAAATATTGACTACAAATACAATGGCAAAATTCATATTACATCTCAAAAATTCTATATTTTAAAATATATACACACTATCAAGGAATTTCCTCAATATTAACATATCATTTGGCTAAAGAGAAAAAAGAGTAAATAGCACCAGTTCACTTTCTGAAAGGACCTAACATCTCCTTCCAATTTTCATTCATTTATTATACCCCTTCCTGGCATTATTTTATGAAAAAGTAATTTATTTGCATTTACATGAATGCATTTTACATTTCATAAGAATGCAATATCAATAATTCAACATATGCTAACTAAACATTGAAAACATTCAAGTGAATATGGTTTATAATAAGCATGAAAACCTGAAAGTTGAAATTACAAATGGATACCTTATACAGATGTGTAGCTAATAATTATATTTGTTTAGATTTCCAAACTATAAAAATAAATATGAATAAAAACTAGGGGGTTGGAAGACTCAGTGTCAACTATTTTTCTAAGATTTCATTTCTCAATCTCATATATCAATGTTATGACAGATGAAAGTGAATTTTTCTTTGCCGAAGTTTGTAACACGGGGGCATCTCGAAAGGGCATGGTGGACTCAAACAGGTTTCATCCATTTTCTTGTACCCACAGCTGTGCTCCCAGGCCCATCTGGTTACACAGCATCAGTTTGAAGAGGATGTGATGAACAAGTGATACGCAACTGCAGGACCCATCTGTCTGCACAGGGACAACAAAACCGTTCCGCACACATGTTAAATGCAAGAATACCGTTCTCACTCCCGATCGGAGGCCATCATTCTCATCTCACTGATAAGCACCTCTCAGTGGCGCTTCTCAACAACTTGTATTTTCAAACAACTTTTCTAATTTCTAAATTAGTAACAGAGGTTCGAGTAAGATTTACATACAAAATATATTAAGATGATGTAATGCATTGAAAACTTTGCAACACCAATAAGACAAGTACAAAACACTATCTCCACAGCAAACTGAGAGCATTCTGTAATATACAACATAGTTACACAATGCAGACTTAGCTGAGGTAGGGCATCTTCAGACCAATGACAAACATCCAAGGAAAGTCCAAGGAAATCAGTGATCACTGGTTTATTAATACAAACCAGGAAGAACTACTTCAAAGAAATACTTTCTCAACCTACTAGTAATTCATAAATGACTTCGATGTGCTAAGTTCAATGTCAAGTGTTTTCATTTTATTACTTAACTCTCCTGACAACAGTGTGAAGTAAATGGCATAATCCCCACTTCACAAATGTGCCAGCGTGCACACCGCCAGGTCATGGTGTGAGACAAGAGGGGTTTGATCCCAGGCCTCTGTATTTTGTGTTCAGGGTTCTCATCTCTGTGACTTTTCTGTTCCATGTAGCTATTCATATTTTCTGTATATTAAAATTATTTTAAAAGCATAACTCTGATTCATGTTAAAGAACAAGTACTGAAGTAATAAAATACAATATTATGGCCATCCCATATCGACTAGGTAAGAGTCAAGCGTGTTTTATGTTCATTAGTCCCTAGCTGCTTCTCTGACATTATCAATATGGGTAAAATCACTCACTGGGGAAATTAAATAGCATTAAATAGCAATTGCTAAAAGAAACTTTGTTATTCAAAATCCTATGCTAAAATGACAACGCAATCAAAACTTGACAGGGCAAGCTAATTAGCATGCCAGATTTGAAATGTAAAACATCGCCATGGTTCTGATTTTTAAAACTTTCCTATTATTTTAATGAGCCCTTTACATAAATTTCAAGCAAAGTAAACAATGGTTAAAGTTAAGGCTTTTTCCCCATAGGTTCATAAATCTAAATGTGCTAGCTTATTTTTTAAAGTTATGTTCTGATGTCAGAAACTCTTCTATACATACTTCACATTGTAAATGAAATCTAAGAAAAAATTTCTCATAAAAAGGTAAACTCCACATTGCTTTTAAAAAGACAAACAACTGCACTACAAGGTAGACTTATACTGGGAACACAGTTATTTCCTTAAATTAAAACAATACCAAAAATTGTAAGACTATATAAAAAAGAGGGTATGTATAAGAAAGTGGTATATATTTATAGACAAATGGCTGCGCTATTTTTCAAATTCTTCTTGACAACTGTTCATTATATTGTACCACAAGTGGAGTTTGCCACCCCAGTGTTTTTCTTAAAAAGATAACAAAAACAAAAAAACAAAAGAAAACTAAAGCACCGCATTGTGAAAGATAAAAGTACGTGCCATACCCTTCGGTGAAAAACAACAAACAAATGCTCTCATTACAAGACATGATAATTAGGTAACTAATTGCAGAATGATAAAACCAAGCGCTGCTTTTAGAAAGGTCATATCATGGAAATAATTTTAAAGGTGAATGAAATTTCATATGAAATTAGAAGAAAACTTCAAAAGATTCATCATCTCTGTTTTCAACAAAAAAGCAATTCACTTTTTCTTTCCCCCATTAAAAACTGACAGCAGTAACTGGGGAGATTGCATTGTAAAAACATACTGCATCACACGGCAATGCCTGATCAAAATCAGTGATCAGGAGCAAAAAGAAGGCAGCGTTTCATAATCATAATAGCAAATTCTGGAAGACAACCAAGTATGTCATCTGGCAGCTCAACAGCTGCTGCAGCTTCGTGGTAATACCTTGGCATTTACTATCAGCTGCAACTTCGAAAAATTGATTTTTCTAGTCTGTCAGATAGAAAACCAAAATCCACTTTTAACATTCTAATATTTAAATAAAATATAAGTACAAGTCATTATAGTTTTACACTTGACAGTGTAGCCACCAAATTAATTTTTCTATTTATAGTTTAATTTGACTCTAAATACTTGGCAAAGAATTGGCACAGGTAATAATGGAAATGTAATTTTGTTGAATTTCATTGTACTAACACATTGGATTAATATCTGCTAACATCATTCTCAGCTGCATATATCCTTCTTAAGTAGTTAAAACACTGCTTTTCTAAGAGAACAAGTGTGGGAGCATCATTAGAATTTTATCACGGAGAGCACTGACAACCATAATAATTCAAAGAGTAAATTTACATATATTAATAATCTAAGTATATATAATTACAAGTAAAATTTAAACAACTGTCAAATGGATTTTATTAAAAATGAGAGTTTTTGATTCAGGCCACATAAATCAGTAAAATGCACATACAGTAGCTAGAGAAGAAATAAATTGCGATTTAAGTATAACTGGTTCTTGCAAGTGACATTGTGTTTTACGTTAAGACCTGGTAAAATCTCAAGATAGGAAAGATGTTGCCCATTAAATAAATTCATTATACAAATCTTCGATTCTGGCATTCAACTTAGATTTTGAAATGTCATAAAACATTTAGAATTCAACATTTATGCAATCCAGTTTTAGAAAATAAAATGGCATGCATATATCAAATTTTAAAATTATCTAGTATATGTACCTTTATTCCTATTGCTGTTTTCTTTGCTTCTGCTTTCAATTTGGTAGCTCGTAAAATTAGGTGGGCTTTTTTATAATCCTGTTTACCTAGAAAAAAATAATTTCAGACAATGAGTTATGCCTATATGTACTTTATGTTCAACAGCCATCTGCAATGTCAAAGAATGTTTAAATAGAGTAAAACCGGGACACAAAGTTACAAAGTAGTTCCCAGTTATGGAGACCATGACCTTGTTTCCCTAAGGTCAACTTTTCCTCCTCCTCCATGTTTTCAGGAAAAAGAGTGGACAGGCATCTTTGATTTGCTGTGCAGTGATTATCAAAAAAAAAAAAAAAAAAAAGACAAAAACTTCTTTTAGAGAATAAGATGTTTAAAGTACAGAGAGTAATCCTGTGGAAACATTTGGAAACAGATACATAAATAAATGGGTACATATAAGATCCCATTAATAGGTAAAGTTAGCTTTTTCTTCATAATCTAACAGCTCATTATAAATTTATTTTATTATGGATATATTACTTCAGTAATCAACTTCTGAACTATCCTCAAATTTTTCCAAATAATAATCTAAGAAAAAAAGGATCTGTAAATAATTAACGTTTACTCATTGAATTCATTGGAGAAAAGATGTATTTAACTTGTTTGCTCCTAAGAGAAGACAGAATACACACAGCTTGATAAACAATACAGGGCAGCTACACTTAGATATCAGTTTTAATCTTCTCTACCACATTTCACAGGAAAAAATGCACAAAAATGACTTGGTGTCACCAAGTTTCTTTTTTTGGGTACTACCTCATGACTCCACTGAGCAATAAAAGAGCTCGTACAGCCTGTGAAGAAAACAGACGCACTGACTAGAATACGCACTTTTGTTAACCTCACCCTCAACTAGGAGCTGGGTCAAATGAGTTTCAGACGTAACAGCACAATATGTCACTCCGAGTGGGAGTCACCATCGGAGCAGCAATTTTACATTGGTATGCAGCCCCGGTACCGCCGTCTTACTGTCTCTCCTTTCAGTGATTGGTTCCTTTCCAAAACTTCCTCCTTTATTTTCTTTAATTTCCGCATTTTCCACACACCGAAAATAAATTTGAAAGCAGTGGATCTAAACCAAAATAAATCATGAAAATTCAATCGTGATGTATTTCTTAATGTGACTGCTAATGATTCAAATTTATGTTTAAAATTCCTAAAAAGCTTTTAAAATTAGAAATGGCAGAGAAGTGAGTCAATTGGATGGGAGTAATGAAGGCATGCTATCGATGTGTTCACTCGACACATAAAAGTGTTTGTTTGGCTGGAGGTCATTTTTTTTTAAGAGAAAGAGTATATGCTATCTTCTTAAGCACTGTTACCTAGTGGTCATTCTGCATCTATGCACATGCAAAAGCTTAATAAATGTTATCTGATGATGCGGGTCTAATAATCCAGAAATAAGTGAATTGTAAAAATGCATATCAAATGATCTAAATTTAAATTATGATATGAACAAAACACAGAAAAATATTACTCTGACCCACTTAAAATTAGCAACATTTAATTTCATTGGAAAAACCTTGACAAATACTCATTCTGATTTCACAGGTCAATGGTCGGACCACTCATGTCATCATTGCTGCTGAGATAGGAAACAGCTCAGAACCATGAAAATGGCGAAATATCAAATGTCTCCGACACCTAAGGTTACAAAGCACATTTCTAATGAGAATCTACAATGAAATGGAAAGATTATAGATATGAGGCCAAAAAGTCATCCTTGTTTTATCTCATATATACCCTATAATAATCCCTGGGTACAATGGGGAAAAAATAAACAAATGAAAAGAGATTAACCTAACCCATACGCTTTTCATAAAACAGATTGAAATATGCTTCAAAGAGTCAGTTAAAGTGAGATTTTATTACTCTACTTCACATGCCTTTAACCATTGGTTGAATGTGTTCTATTTTGATACAAATCCTATAATCTCTTAGAGAATAATATTTTAGCTATATATTAAATTTGATATGAACATTTGAAACTGTGCCTTTGAGTAGTTTTAAAAATTATTGTACATCTGGTACTGCTCCAAATGCCGAATATGTCATTAATTTAGCATTTTCCTTGCTAGCTATGATAATTATGACTCCAGTATATCCAAAAGTATATACTGAAAAACGCGGTTTCAGCCTGCTCAGTGAAAACATTTACGGCAGCATCTATTAAGTTCTTTATAACTAAAACCAGGTCTTTCCATTATATCCAAAGAGGTGTTCAACATTTTATTTTTTTAAAGCTTCAAGAAAGGTACCTATGTGCACCTGATTGTAAAATAATACAGAAGCCCCCACTTGTTGAATACTTACACTTGAAAAAAATACATTTATAAAATCTAGATTTTATATATAGATGATTTCTTGAATACAACTGGGTCTGATTTTGGTTATATTAATATTGTAATAGACAAAGTCAGTATTTATTTAGCAATTGCCCATTACACTTTATATGAGGGAAAACATGGACAATTCAAGCCAAAGAAACCAACCTGGGGCCTCAAGTCATCTAGTTTCTCTATTCTCAATGATACCACTCATGTCATTTCTTCCCGAGATACAATTTAGGTAACAATAGCATTTCCTCCCATTTCTCCTGTTGATTGATTTGTGCTTCAGTCCTCCCACATGATCCTGTAACACTTTTATTTTATCATTTTCATTTTATAGCTTTAAAATAATTTTCAGTTACAGTTGACATGCAATATTATATTAGTCTCAGGTGAACAAAATAGTAATTAGATATTTATATACCTTATAAGGTAATCACCATAAGTCTAGTCCTCATCTGACATCATGCATAGAATTACATTCGAATTTCAAATTATCATACAGTGAAGTTGGTATTTTTTCTCTTTTGGTGTAGAGTTCTATAAATGTGCACATCCATGTATAGATTCATGTAACTAATACCATAATTAGGACACAGACTAGTTCTATCATTCCAAACACACCCTTGTGCTATCCTTCTGTCCCCACTCCTCTTCCTACCTGTATTTCCTGGCAACCACTGATCTACTGTTCATTTCTATAGATTTGTCTTTTCAATCATGTGGCATAAAGTCTTTAAGTTTCACCCAAGTTGTATTCAATGTACACAAGCAACTCATTGTTTCCTAACTGCTGATTAGTATTCCGTTTTATGAAGTTACCATAGTTTATCAATTTTCTCACTGAAGCACCTTTAGGTTCCATGTTCAGTGTTTGGCAAGCATGTCAAGAGCTCCTATAAACATAGGTGTCCAGGTTTTTATATGAACATATATTTTCAATAATCTGAGTAGAATTGCTGAGACATGTGACAAGAATGAGGTCTGTCCAGAAAAAGTCCAGCTATTGTTAATATAATGAGAACGGTTTGTGGGATATTGATGTAACCTTGCAGCCAAGGAGAGTGGACTGTAATGCACATGTGTGAACAATGGTGACTTCACTCTACTAGTCAGTGGGGGCTGTAGATGCCATTAAATGAGCATGTGTACTGTGTGGCTGTCACATTCAAAATGACTGGGCAAGTAGGGCAATGTGTCTGCATCAAATTTTGCGTTAAGCTTCAACATTCCTCTGCGAAAACTATTGGGATGATTCAGAAGGCTTTCTGGGATGAATGAATGAGTGCAGTGCAAATAGACGTGTGGCACAAATGCTTTGAAGATAGTCAAGAATCTGTTGAAAGTGATCCACGTTCTGGAAGGCCTACAACAAGCAGAACACCTGAGAATGTTGAACATGTATAGGCTACAGTCAACGAAGATCAGCGATTGATAATGCAAGAACTAGAAGGTGATCTGGGGAGTCCAAAAACTACTGTGTCCTAGATTTTGACGCAGGATCTTGCAGGACACATGTTGTGCCAAAATTCATTCTGTGGTTTCTGCTACCAGAGTGGAAGGAATATCATGCTGCAGTTGCTAATGACTTGATTCAAAATGCTATCAATGAGCCAGATTTCCTCAAGGTCATCACTGGAGGTGAATCATGGGTGCCTACTTTGAAGGGGACTGAGGTATCATTGTCCTATGTACAATGTTTCTTGTATCTTGCATTTTCTTCAGTAAATGCCTCTATTTTTCATATTACAAGGCTGGATACTTTCTGGACTGACCCTGTACTTTTTCCCTGCTCTGATAGGAGTTCATAGCTCTGCCTTACCCTTCACTTCCTGCTAGCTGTCTCCAGATCAACAAGAGGAGAAATTACATCCCCTTACATCTTTCTTCAACATGGGTTAGCTGTGCAGAGTCTCATGACATTTGATTCCCAAAAATCTATTTCAAAGATTTTTAAATATCCTAAAGACATCTCACTGACCACTTTTACCTACAGTTTTAGGTCAGCCATACACTAACCTCCAACTAGTAATGCTGACTCAGGTAGTCATGATGTTAAGCACTTGCTACTCATTGTTTATGTCAAATGCCATGGGGAAAGGGCTTGTCACAAAGACTAGGCCCTAAATCAGTCAAATAAAGACAAGGTCCAAGGATGGGGCTTTTCAGTGAGCTGCCAGATATGCCAAACAGCAGCAATTCCCTGAGGATAAGTTTTGGGATAGATCCAAACCCACGATGCCTTCTCCAGTGGCTACAGGATGTCGTTTTCCACAAGGACTATGATTGCAAAGCTAAGGAAAGAAATATGGAATTAAGGCAAGTTTTTAAAAAAGCTTGATATTCTTATCAAATTTCATATATTTTTCTTGAGTAAATATTCTTTGGATTGTTGTCTTTTGTTATTTTCCAAATATCTAAAAAAAGTTGATTTTGACTTGTTTTGCCATTGTTCTTGTTGCTTTTACAGAGGAGTAGAATTTTGAAGTTCTTACTTTCTATTTAAGAAGCGTTTCTCTTTTTTAAAAATATCATCAGATTTGAAATAATTTTCTTATATACAACACATATTCAGGTCATTTTATAACATTTCAACTTTTATAAATTTTCAAGCTCTCTGTTCTTTAATAGTAAGTTTAGGCCATTCACATTTTTTTCTTTTTTACTGAATTTATTGGGGTACACTGGGTAAAAAAATTATACAGTTTCACATTTCAGGTCTCAAGGGATTGGCATGAAATATTCAAAGTGATGAAACCAAGGACTTACAACCAAGGCTACTTTACCCAGCAAGGCTATCGTTTGAAATTGAAGCACAGATAAAGAGCTTCTCATATAAGAAAGAGCCAAAGGAGTTTATCACCGCCAAACCAGTATTACAAGAAATGTTTAAGGCACTCTTGGATAACAAAAGAGGAAGAGGAGGAACAGGAACACAGTTAAAAGAATAAATATGAACGATCAATAATCACTTTCAAAGTGAATGGCTTAAATGCTCCAATCAAAAGGTACAGGGTAGCTGAATGGCTAAGAAAATAAGACCTATTTCATATACATGCTGTTTATAAGAGACCCACTTCTAAATGAGAGATATACACAGACTAAAAGTAAAGGGATAGAAATATTTCATGCAACAGAAAAGAAAAAAAGCTGGGGTAGCATTACTTATATCTGACAAAATAGACTTTAACACAGAGAAGACAAAGAAGACCACGCAATGATAGAGCAACCCAAGAAAAGGCAAGAGGATGTAACCTTGTGAACACTGATGCAGCAAACATAGGAGCATCTAAACATGCAAACAAATCTTGATAGATGTAAAGGCAGAGACTGACAGTAATACAGTCATAGCAGGGGATTTTAACTCCTCCTTGGCATTAATGGACAGAACTTCCAAACAGAAAATCAACAAGGAAACTGTGGCCTAAATTACACACTGTATTAGATAGATTCAATATATATCTTCAGAGCATTTCACCCCAAAGCAGGAGACTATACATTTTTTTCAAGTGTACATGGAACATTTTCTAGGATAAACTACAAGACACAAAAGAAGCCTCAATAAACTTAAGAAGATTGAAAGCACAGCAGGCATCCTCTCTGACCACAGTAGTATGAAACTAGAAATGCCTCACAGGAAGAAAACGGAAAAACACGCAAAGGTATAGAGACTAAATAACATGTTACTAAACAATGAACGGGTTAATAATGAGATCAAGGAAAAAATCAAAAGATAGCTTGAAACCAGTGAAAACAAGAGCACAAAAACCCCAAATCTATGGGACAAAAGCTAAGCAGTCCTAAGAGGGAAATTCATAGAATCACAGGCCTATCTCAAGAAACAACAAAAAATCTCAAAAAGCAATCCAACTCTACAAGGACCTTGAAGAAGAAAAATGCACTAGCAAAAAACCAAACAAACAAAAACCTCAGAGACACAGAAAATGGTATGGTGATTACCAGAGGGGAAGAGGAGTTGGAAAGGCAGAAGAGAGTAAAGGAGGGAGAGTGGTGATGGAAGGAGATGTGACTTAGGGTGGTAAACACACAATACAATATGCGGATGGTCAGTATTACAGAACTGTACACCTCAAACCTATGTAATTTTATTAACCAATGTCACCTCAATAAATTCAAAAAATATTTTTTAATTTAAAAAAAAGGGGGAAAAATAACTCATGGATTGCTACCAAGCTCTGACACAGACTGACTAACTGGTCCTGAGCCTCTGGGACGATCTGTCCTGAGCTACCAGACATGAATCAGCGTTCATGTAATTCAACAACTATAAATTTTAGCAGTTCAATTGTTTGTAGAAGGCTCTCTATAATATGCTGCCCCAAAGCTGGAAGTAAACTGCCATCCTTGAAGATGACCTCAAAACAATCTAAATATAATGGAAACTTTCCCAGTAGCAAAGTTTGAGTGGTACATTTTGTTGTGCACTTCACCTAGAAAGAGAGGTAACCTGAAAAAGACACGGTGTTCCTTTTCCTTGCTTAGAAGCTGAGTCTGTCACCTAGTCAGTCTGGATTATTTATGCGTATCAGTAAACAGGCAAAATGGGGAATCAGCATTGGCTGGAATAACCGATGCTGGTTATCAAGGATTTTATGGTTCATTAATACATAGTGAAGGCCAGAAGCAACATGAAAACATGTGAGGGAGCTCCTAAGGTAATCCCACACACTATGATGACCAATGGCAAAATTTAGTAAAATTTCTCTATAACTTTCTAACTATAAGCATTACCTAGACCCTTCAGATATGAAGACTTGTGTTACCCACTAACAGCGAAAGGCTCATCAAACCAAGGTGCTTGATAGAGGCAAGAAGATCTAGAATGAGTGTTGGAGGACGCAGGTCATAAATTATAACCACTACGACTAGCTAGAGTACTGACAATGAAGACCGAACTGATATTTCTCTGCTTACTCCCAGAATGTAATGCCCATTTCTATAAACAATCAATTTCTCTGTAAAATCAGCATTATCAAATTTATAAACTACTTCTTTCTCTTCCCTTAGGCTAGATCACATTAGAAGAAAGACAGAAACAAAGAGAGAGAGAAGGAAAGAAAGACAAAATATCACTCAATATTATTCTATATCTCAAGATCCTGGACTTAGAGAACAGCAAACCCAGGCCTGGTTGGAAAACACCTGGATAATTGTTGAGGACCTTAGATCTTCTTCAGGTTTATTTTCATGATAAAAGACAGAAAATTCAAATTGAAATAGCATAAAAATGAGGAAGAGGGAGAGGAGGATGGCAAAGAGGAGGAAGAAAAGGGGAGATTAACTATTGATAGATTCCAGGAGATAAGAGTAAGAGTTTAGTTGTGATCGACATGGATTCAAGTCTTCATTGGCTATGCAGAACTTTCTCTTTCCACCGCCAGTTTCTATTTCTTATTTTACTCTGGGAGCACGGCTACTTCCGGCTCTGGCTCACATTCTTATAAAACTAAGACCAAGGTGTAAGAGATATTCTTGCTCGGATTCACTTCAATCAATATCATGCCCAAAACAGGTATCAAGTTTCTTCCAATTACAGAAGACTAAGATTCACCGAGTAATATGTGTCCACTTCCCACTGCAAACAACTTGAACAAATCAGAGCGGTCTGTCTCCTATTTTTCCTGTTAAACATGGATTGAAAATACATACTTGAAAACTCGTGCTACATAATCAACAAAATTTCCGGCTTCAAGTCTTAAACAAGGATTATGGGCATCAACTAAAAGCAAAATCATAACTAAAAAGAAAACACTAATGCAAAAATAAATTCAAATTATGCCTGGATTTTTGATAGCAAAGATAATGCCACATATATTCATAATTTTTATTTATATATACTTTGAAGACAACCTATGTAGTATCTACTTCTTAAACGATATTTTAAAAAGCCATGTTCAGTTATGATTTCTAATAAGTAAATAGTATCTGTGTTAAAATGTCCCTTCTTATTCAGTATAATATATTTAACTTTAGCATGGCCACTGTTTCCATAAATAACTGCAAGTAGCTATAAAAACATATAGTTAATAAAAATGATAAATATATTTTATATACCTTAATATTATCATTTACCAGTCCTCATAGTACATTAAGTTAGAAATAGAGCAATTTATATGCTCTATTTAATACAACATAAAAACCTATATTTCATTGAGTGTGGGCCTGTGAACCACGGGATCATGGTTCAATTCCCAGTCAGGGCACATGCCTGGGTTGCAGGCCAGTTCCCAGCAAGGGACGCACGTGAGGCAATCATACATTGGTATTTCTCTCCCTCTCTCCCTCTCTCCTTCCCTTCCCCTCTAAAGATAAATAAATAAAACATGTTAAAAACCTATGTTTCTGTCATAAATTATTTAATATTTAAGACAATACTCAGTTTTACCTATGCCACTGTTTTACTGAGTCACCTTAGTTTGGTGAGAAATTAGGTTACTTAACTGTTTTTGGTATTTGCTTTTGATTCCTTACTTTTGCCCAGAAATAAGACTGCATCTTTGCTGCTATTGCTACCAAAGTTCATTATCATGTGAATATCTGGGTATTGTTTTATAAATGTTCATCTTTTGGAAGCCCAGTTCTTTCTGTTTTTTTTTTTTTTCCTCAACAGTGGACTTTATACTAACCACACTCATTATCATCATGTGCCAGTACAGCCCTACCTCTGCCTTTGCTGCTTTAAAAATTAATGCGCTGTTATTTTCTGAATACTGCATAAGCTGCTTAGGAGTACATTATGCTATCAAGCAAGCCCATGCAGAAAAGCTTCCTAAACTGTTATTCTTTCCATGAAAATACAGCTGGTTCTGCTTCAAAGGCACATCTTTTCACCTGCAAATGGACTTGCTCCTACACTTCTTCTTCAATTCATTGTCTTTTATTTGTGTCTGGAAATCTTTAATTGCCTTTAATTAGAAAAAAGTAAATTCAGTGCTTTAATCTTGCAAATACATTCAATCATAATTCTGTCTGGGATGAATACCAAGTTCTTTCTATTCACTGTCTGATCTCTATAACAAAGATATATAATTTATTGTCCATTTATATAGACCACACCAATTAAGATACAATGGAAAAGCAAAGATGTAAGAGTCAAAATATTTGAAAAGAAAAATTTGCAGTCCAAATTTAATTGCTCAAAGAAATTACTAGAAGATGAGTTATTTACAGCATGCCAAAAATACTGACAAAATTAAAATTTGGTAATCAGCAGTAAAGACTTTTATATTCCCTTCAACATTTTTAGAATAATTTCTCATCAACAGCTCCAAAGCCCTCCTTGCCTCTTCCAAAAGCAAAACACTGTTTGGCATCTTACTTTTCTCATATTAACAAGATTATATACAAAAGGGCAGTTCAATTTGGAATATAAAGTAATTTCTCAACTCCCCTATGAATACAATTTTTTACTTGCTACATAAAAAACCACAAGTAACTAGAAAACTCATTACAAACGTAAGGGTCAACAGTGTTGCTTATGGAACCCTACAGCAAACTCAGTAGCTGTGTCAGTCAGTACAAAGGGTGGGCTTTTGGACAACAAGGAGATGAGTAAAATCACAGATGCCATGGTCACAGGCAAATAATAATAAAAATGTTAATCATGTTGATAAAAAGAAAAGTATTATAGAACCAGAAACACAATATAAAATACAGATCCAGTGGATTATTACCAACATAGTACACTTTTATAGTTAGCCAGACATACAAAATGATGTCACATACTCCCTTAAAAATAAAAAGAGATATTATGTGTGGAAGTAAGATTTGCAAAAAGTATTTTTCTCAAATTTATAAATATCTGGGCAGATGAGAGGAAGCTGGTAAATAAATTCTTACAAATGAAAATATCATGCAAACTTTTAAATATTATGTAATAGAGGCAACTCAAACCAATGATAATTTTTCAGTGCTTGGACAGAACAGCTTGATATACACCATCCATTAACACCACATTAAGTACTAATAAACAAGTACTATGCTTTCAGTTGCTATAAAGATGAAGAAGTTGCTCATGAGATATAAATTACTTTCTAAAAATCATACTAAAAATGCTAACCAAGCAACCTACTTATGTACACAGGGAAACGTAACTAAAAAGATATTATAAAGTATATCAATTTTAGCTTGCTCCTAGCCAAAAAAAATTTAACAAAAAGTTTTCTTAAATACCTGCTATTTGCAATGTACACTTGGGGGCAGAGAGATAAAACCAAAGGAAAACAACAAAAAGTATCAAAGGAAGATTTAAAAACTTCAGAAAAGTTAAACAGCATTATTTAAATACATTTTCAAGTCAGTTAAATATACTGCTTATTATTTTAAGGGATATCACTAAACATTGAAGACTAATTTAGAGTAATTTAAACAAATGTTATACAGCATTTTATCTAAGAATTAGGGAAACTGTTTTATTGATTATTTTAACAAAGGTTAATTAAATACTTTCTATCATTAGGGATGCAAAAATAAAATTAGGTAGAACTTCTACCTGCAAGAAGAATGTTTCAATCCTGATAGGTAAAAATATAAATATATAAATATACACATGCATATATATTTAAAACAGGTAGAAAAAAGTGGTATGAGCAATCAGTGAAGCAAAATATTCAAAGGTCTTGCCTTGGCCATGTAGCTCAGTTGGTTAGAAAGTTGTCCCAATACACCAGGCTGTGGATTCCATTCCCAATCAGGGCACATACAAGAATCAACCAATGAACATACCAATAAGTGGAACAACAATTCAGTGTTTCTTCTCTCTCTCACTCTCAAATCAATAAATAAAAATAAAATGAAATAAAATGAAATGAAATAAAATAAAATAAAATAAAATAAAATAAAATAAAATAAAATAAAATATTCAAAGGACTTCCAGTCCTGAAAGCATGGTAGGCTGAACTAAGACAGACTCTTTTCTGATGTAAGTACATAAAAACAGTAGGAAAATGTCCATTCTATAACGCTATAAATGTATACATACGGTTACAGAGACACACATACATGCAAGTATTTATGGTACAAGGAAATAAAGATGTTCAAATGCCAGAAACCAACAACAACAAAATGACCTGAAATCAGGATAGCTAGTTTTTTAGCTGACAGTCTGGTAGCCCTGGTGTGGAGGTGGTAGGCGGTGCGTAAGTGCGTGGCTTTAGACGTCAAGTGCATTGGCATTTAAGGCCCAGGCATGTACAGTGCCTCTGTGAGACAAAAGCTGAAACTGAGATACACAAATAAAGTTAAGGTCCTCAAAGGCCTGACCATGTCATACAAAGAAAAGAGGAAAAAAATCTGCACTTGTTTGGCAAAATAGAAATGAGTCTTCCTGCTTCTTCTAAGCTCTGGGTATGGCAGGAAGATGTGTCTCCTGTGAAAAATGCAAACCTTAAGCCTTTAGACCCAAAACAAGGTGTAAGGTTCAAATTTCAGGAATATTAGACCAATAAATAAATCCAGAATAATTGTCCCCAAACCATAAAATCCTTACTGTCGGTAATTAAGTAGCACATGGCTCTAGAAAAATGTTCCTAATTCACACTGCTAGGACTCTCACAAAGGGAGAAAACAGAAATGAAAACAAATGAACCTCTATTGAAGTTGAATGCACACACTCAGAACCATAAAGCCCAAAGGGATTAAAAAACAGAAAGGAAGAAGAAAAAATACCATGAGGTAGAATAAGTCAGTACAACCAATGGGAAAGTTGGTACCATAAGAAGAAATAGTAGAAGAATCTATAATTGGAGTTTAAAATAATTAAAGGAGAAAAACCAAAGAAATAGAATTAAAAAATGATTTCTAAATTATCCAACAGACAGCTTAGACATGACTAAAAAGTCACCGAAATTATATATCCATGGGTGCAAGTTAGAAACAGCAATAAATAAATGACAAAGAGAGAGGCAGAGACCAGGAGCTGATTCAAATATCAACTAGAATTATGTACCCAGCTAAATTATACTTTAAGTATGAGTACAATATAACGGTACTGTCTTAGAAGTAGACATTGAGAAATTCTGATGCTAATGAATACCTGCATGACGGCAAAAGGAGCAAGGAAATGCACCAGAAGAAAGATGGGAAAAACAAAAGGCAGAGGTTAGTAAAAGCAGCAGACATAAAATTAGCTCTAAGTTATCACTGGTGATTAAAAACTTCAAAATAATCACTGTAATCATTGAGTGTGTGCTTTCAAAAACAAGAGAGAAATTAATAAAACAATATAAACAACAGAAGGAGTAATCTGGTATAAATAGTTAAAAACTTTATATTGTTTATGATAAGGATATTGATACTTTTTAGATTTCATTAAGTTAAATGTACTAGATAAAATTTGAGAAAATTGAGAAGAAATTGAATGCAAAACTTTAAAATTTTTTAAGAAAACAAGGTTATAGAAATTAGCAAGAAAAAATATCAAAAATACATAATAAAACTGTGAAAAGATAATCTGGATTGTTCATTCACAATAAATGATATGGGATTAAATTTGCTTGCTCAAAATCAAAGAATCTTAGACTATATCAAAAACAGTGTCAAGGTTAGATGAATGGAAAGGGCTAGAAAATTAAATATCAGAATACCAAACAAAAAAAGATATTAACCAATGTCAATGTGAGACAAAAACAACTCTAAGAAAAAACTTCATAGCATTTATAAAGGAGTCCATTATTTAACATAAAAAGAGAAATTATCAGAAATATATACCAGTTTAGAAATGCTACGCAACAAAAACATCGCCTCACACTATAGTATATAAACCAACCCTGAAAAAACAGTCAGCTCCATAGTCTCCACAGTCTTAGAGAGGATGGTTTCATTCTCCTTTCTCACAGAATGACAGTTCAAACGTTCGTGTAAAGTACAAAACAGTATGAATAACACAACTAACACAAGCAGTATTACATCTTAATGTTAGAGAATACCTACTCCTTTGAAAAACAGACAAATTAACAAAACTGATCACATACTAAGCAATAGAGGAAAACTTAATTCTAAAATCTGATATCATATTGAAAATATCCTCTGAAAATAAAAATTAATCAGGTTAAAAACAACCTGAAATACCAAAAATCTGTATTTATCATTTATATATAATTCAATAGATATTATACTGAATATATATTATATAACATGTAATTTATATAATTGAACAATTTAAGAAAGCTCTAAATAATGTAATGATACCAATGATATAATGAAGAAAACAGATCCATTAAATGAGTATATTAGTAAAAAATGTTTTAATAATAGTAAAGCATCCAGCTCAAATAGCTAAAGAAAAAGTTAAAGAATTAAAATGAAGGAAATCATAAAGAGTAGAATCACACAAAAAAACCCCAATAGAACCTAGAGTAACAAAAGCTAACTCTTTATAATGTCTATACAATTGGATAAGTCTTAGTCAATGTGGATAAAGAAAAAAGAGATACTGTAAAATTAAATAATATCAATTAATTATAGAAATTACAGCAAATATGTTTAAAATATCATTTTCCAAGAAGCAACATTTAGATCGACTCTCAGCAGCAAAAATAACAGTCCAAATGCAGTGGCATGATATTCTCATGTGTTGAAAGAGCACACGATGAAATAAAAATACTGTAAAAACTGCCAAATGAGAATTCTATAAGCAGAGGAAACTCGTTTCAAAAATAATGGTATGACAATATCATAGAAGAAACTGAGAACTTGTCACGGCAGGCAGATATAGGAAGTTCTGATAAAAATGTCCATCGATCACAAAGAAAATGATTTCAAGGATCATAGAAGGTCTGGGATGGAAAAGAGAATTAGGATAAAGGAAGTGGTAAATGTGTATACAACGGTGTAGGATAAATAAACTATAAGAAAGTCTTAGGTGTTTGATAAATATAGAAAGAATTAAGAAATGCAAGAATCACATTTTGGTCTTAGTATTTCCAAATGAGGAGCAGAGATGCTGAGACTCTCGCCACGGCTACAGTGCTGTTACACCGTCAATTTCGTGAACTTAGATCTTGTGACCTAATTATCTTTACATCGGCCGATATCTGATATATGGTCAGGGAAGTAGTATAGTAAAGGGCTTCTGTGGTCAATTTCTTGAAATTGAGTCCTGGCTCCAACTCTTATCAATTGTAGAACCTTGGGAAAACTCTTCAACCATCTGTGCTGAATTTTCCTGATCCGTAACAGTTAAGGTAATAATAGTTCCCATCTCATAAGACTGCTGTGAGGGTAAAAAAAAGACGTTCCCAGCACAAGACATCTAATATTTGTTAGCTATTTCTATTATATAAGAAAATCGAGTTTTAGAAGTAAATTAGTTGTATTTTTATATAACTTGCCTAGCACATATAAATATTTGGACTGATATGCTTAATAACAACTATTTATAAAATATCTCATGTTAAAACAGTTTATAAAATTCTTGCTTTCATTTTTGAAATTTCTTCTCTCTAGAATAATACATGGGATATTAGCCAATGTCACACCACCTATTTTTTAAAAATTCTTTCTGAAGAAATGATAAGGCCTAAACCAATTTATTTCCCCTTGTAGTCAGCAGTATTTCATTTTTCTTAGTTTATTGGCTTGAAAGTGAGGTTTTTCATCTTGGTTCAGTACACACTTCAAGATCATGCTACAATAATTAAAACAGCATCCACGTACTCTGAAGATTCTACAAATACAAGGTATTTCCAGTGTCAGCTCATTTGATTCTTACCTGAGTGAATAATATTGTTTTTAAAAAAAAAGGCCTTTATGAAAGCCATTAATCACTGTCATTTAGTACATAATTGAAAGGCAAAACTTTTAGCAGATGATAAATATTCACAAAACACTATGATACTCACTTCATTTGCTATTTGTACTTTTTAAAAACACCAGTGCTGAAATATCTCCCCACGACCATTCTAGCTGCTTTTAGCCCTTCCTCGCATTTGGATTGTACCTTGGAAACACCTGTGCAGGGCTCCATTTAAAAGTGATGCTATTAGTAACAGAAAATCTATCACCACTAGTGTGAGCTAGGGCTTGTGGTGCTTTCTAACTCCGTCAGAGAAAATCAGAAAATCCTTCCTTGAGAAAACCCTTGAATTAGTTATGTTAATTATTTTTATTAGTTAACTAATAACTTTCCTATTTCATTTCTTTCTCTACCTTTGCAAAAACCTTTTATTTATATGACATTCTAGAGTGTATGTATGAGAATCTTAAAACTGCACGGCATTATCCTTAAAAAGACTAAACAAAAGTAAACCCTCACTACCCTAATTTTAACATACCTTGATTATCAGCACTCTATTTGTAAAGTACACACAGAGTAACTCATATGCTGCGACACCCATGCAACACTTAGTTTACCAGCTGCTGTGATACTTCTCACAAACTTCACAAGAGCCCACTGAGACAGGTGGGTCGTGTGATAGTTTGTACAGAGCGGGTCAAAATTAGGTTTGCAGCTGTTCACAAAGAAAATGACACAATAATTAATAAATAATATTATAAGAATAAACTGTGTTTCACATACTCACAACTGTAAATCTACTTTTGACCCACCTTGTATGTTGCAGAATAAGTAACACAGAAAAGAGAACTTTCTATGGGAACATAATGCAGATACGAGGAGCTATCTGAGAAGACAGACATGTTCTAGGTTGTCTGTATGTTTAAGAGTTGGATTGTGCATTGATTCACAATACGGTTACTCTTCATCTCTGTGGTTAGCACATCCCATTTGATCACAGACTTCAATCTGGTTCTATTTACACATATAAATAACATAAGAACTCACTATTTATCCATAAGCCATCCTATAAGTGAAGAAAGGATAACATGAAATAAATCAAACATCATAAACCTCCCCTGTAGAAATTATTCAGTTAGAAATATTGTTTTGTAATTTGCATTTATCTAACTCCCAGTTAGGTGAGTTAGATATTTACATAACACCCTTTAATTTTATTTTTTATTGTAATAGTTGTTTGTTTTGTTGTTTATTTGTTTATTTAAATTTCTTTTTCTAGAACTATCTCCTTTTTGCCCATTTTACTATGGATTTCTAGACTATTTTATTCACTTGTAGTAGGACTTTATTTTTCTACATACAACTTTTAATTGGTTATATGTATTATAAATATTTTTTTCACTTTCTTTGCATCTCTTTTATTTTGCAGAAATATCTTTTCCTTTATGGAGAGCAACTTATGTATCATATTTATGAAATAGGTATATATTCTTTCAATATCAATTATCTCTACTTATTTTCTGATTTCTATTGCCAACCTCTTTGTTTATTCTTCAATTATTTAAAAAGTTTTCTATTAATTTTTTTAATATCCAAAAAGTGAGAATGGGTAGAATAGAAGAAACGTGAAAAATAAGGAGGGGGGTTGGTAAGGGTAAGTCACCTTTTTTTTGCTTCTGATTCCTAATTTGCTATACTTTGTTCAGATTTGTGGTTGTAGGACTTGGGGGACCTGGTTTGTGACTAGTATGTGGGTAATTTTTTAATAAATATTCCATGCATTCTTGAAAAGAATGAGTAGAAGATCCTACATCATCTACAGCATAGTCTAAAACAGGTAAGCTTCTTGTTATCTTTCTTTCTATGCTGGTAAGTACACTTTCCTCCAGTCCATCATTTTACTGAGGTAAAATTCTAGAAGGATCAAGTCAAGGAACATGTATAAAGGACCTATGGACAAAGACAAAGGGGGGGATTGAAGGTGGGAGGTAGGGGTGGGTAGGGCAGGGAAGAGTAATGGGGGAAATGGGAACAACTGTAATTAAACAATAATAAAAAATAAATTTAAAAAAGAATTTTGAAGTTATCAAATAATTACCATTAATAGACAATCGAATTAAAATCTTTACATGGATACAAAGATTTAATTAAAAATACTAATTATATAACCAGCAGGCCTTAAGAATAAAATTTTTTTTGTTTTAATAAAGTAATAAAAATTATAAGAGCTTTGAAAAAAGCACAGGTACACAAAAGGTATTTTCCCACTGGTAGGCTGATCTGTACTTAATTTTTTGTTCCTTAAAAACTTTACATACTCTCTCATTATTCATATTCTACATACTATATATATTAGGGAAAAGTTATTTTCTTCATACCACATATAATTGCTTCCTTTTCTTTATCTTAATTTGCAGGAATATATCAAAGGGAAGTCACTGCTTACCAATTTGCTTTCTGTACTGGTCAACAGGAAGTTTTATAGTGTAGGCAACTTTTCTCCCCATCTTTGATCTCCGAAATGTCTGCTGCAAAGAAAAAAAATTATGGTGAAGTCCTAAAAAATCAAAAGCACTATCTACAAAATTCAGGAATAATTTATTCCATGAAATTCACTTCTAAAGCAATGGGTAAAAGTGCCTTTGACTTATTCCCATTAGATATCAATAAAGAACATGAAATTATTTCAAATAAACTATCATGGATACAATTGGGGGTAATTAAAATTTCAATCATTTGTTCTTGGCAACACTCATTTTGTCAAGCACTATCAATGCTCAATTAACACTATTAGAGCATTATCTGTAAATGTGAAAATAATGTAGTACTTATGCAGTTGGTTTGAGGCTGTAGGCATGTTCTTGGCAGTGTGTTTCTTTCCAGTTACCTACTTTGCTACCCAACAAGCCTGAAGTTTCAGTCTCAGATACTTTGACTTTTGTTTTACAAAACATGGAAAGGTAACAAAAGTGCAGGAATTTGAGTTCTAGTTTTGCCTCTTTTCTTTAAAATGGCTTAACCTACTACCATTTATTAATATTCTCATTCTTACTACATTATATGGACTGTTTGATTTAATCCACTACATATCTTTCAAATCCTAGAATTTTTTTTAGTTTAAATATTGTGACTGAGATAACCTACTAACTAAAATCCATATTCTCCTTCTCTTTCTGGTAGAGTTACACTGTATTTCCTAACTTCAGTTCAAATGGGTAATTGAGTTGTCAGTAGAGTGGATGGAAGGGATGTGTGTCACTTGCAGAACTGAGCATTAAAAATCTCCCCCCTTGAATCATACATTCCCCTGCCCTAATTGGCTAGAATGTAAATGATCCCTAGACAAACCCTAAGAGTACATTTATAGGAACACAGAACCCTGGTCAGCCAGGGCTGCAGGAGAGTATTCTGTTTACCAACACAGTACTCTACTGAAAAAGGAATGAACTTCTGTAACGACTGAGTGCATGACACATTGGTGGGGCCTCAGTATAGACCTAAGTGTTCACAGAGTGGTGCCCAAATGTTGTTCCTATGCTCTGATAAGGAAGCTACAAGATAAAGGTGAAGTCAGGGAAGAACAGACCAGTGTTTAAGCAAAAATACAAGGGACTACAAAGCCAAATAATTTGGAGACTAACAAGATTGGAAAAGCCAACTTCTAAAAGCCAAAAAGTTGGGAATAAAGTGAAAAGGGTGTTGAAGAGCAAAGCACTAAGGACTACTAAGACTTCTTACTTAAAAAAAACAGAGAGCCAAAGTGGAGGTTAAGGATGTCCCTCTCTCTCCTGATCCTCCTCTTTTGAATCATCTGAAGGCAGCCACTATTTGAGTGCCAAGAGAAAAGCACAGAAAGTCCTAAAGTATAGAAAGGAAGCAGATAAGAGAACTATATCTAGGACGCACACTGCAGTGTGTTTACTGGTACATAGCACTAACTAGAAATGCTAAGAAGGTTACTAAAATCTGAGGAAACCAGACATTCCATCTTAAAAATGTCTGCGAATGAAAGCTAACTGTTGGGCCTCTACATTTAACACAGTGAAGTGTGAGTCTTCATGCAATGCAAACACTGTAGATTTGTAACACCCACTTCATATACAAGACCAGAAAGGAGAACCATCTAGAAGGCAGAGCCATGGAGAACAATAAGCAAGAAAATTTATCTAAAAAAATCATAATCAGGATCTAAGTGTAACCACTGAACCAGCTCAAAAAAGTTCTAATCTATTTAACAAGACACTGAGTTGCTTTTCAGAGAAAACAGACCAAAACCTCAAGTCATGCAGCCAAAAGCACGTGGAAAGGAGAGAACTTTGACCTCCAGTTGTACCCAGGAACCAAAGTCTCACCCTATCTCTCCCCTACCCCCCAACACTGGAAGCCTTTCAGAAGCGAAGGGCCCATTTGTCCAAGAGGTTGGGTGCTGAAGCCTTTTTACGATAAATGGCCAAGCCCCAAGGTCCTCCAATTAAAACGTGCTCCACCAGCACTTCCGCATACCTGTTCCCCATTACCCCTTCCAACCCCACACAAATCCTGGGCTGGGGAGCTCAGGCTTTTGTGCCTAGCTTTCCCTTTATTCTTGCTTAGTGCTCTGCAAAAAAAGCGACTCTAATTTCTCCATTGCGGTTCTCCTCACTGTTTGGTGTTTGGTTCTGCTAGTGTTGGGTAGACAACTCTTTTTGTTGGGTAACATAAGCAAATAACTTCTACTGTCAGTACAATGGGCCTTCTAGTGGTCTCCTGTGTAGCAGATTTCTTCACCATGACAGATCAATGACTCCTGTGTTCTCCATTCTTCCCTTTCAAAATGCGAGCAGTTAGTGGAGATATTATTTGTTTATCTTCTGCTTCATCATTATTCATTAGGGGTTTGGTGAGGCTCAGGAAGAGTAAGTAAACTTCATGGTCTGTAATCCTCAAGCAACCACATTCCAGTCTGAAGCGGACACTGCGGTTTGGCTGGATGTCCTCCACTTTGTGCTGGATGCAGTAGGTAGAAAACTTTTGGATCTCCCTTGCCGGGAGGCAGGAAACAGGATGTGCATGGCTATTTCATGATCAGAAAGAGAGACTATGGGAAAAACTGTTGGCTACTAACTGAAGTACATACACACTCCCTCTCTTTTCTGAGCACACTGGACTACATATTCCAGCCTCCTTTAATGCTACCTTATGGGCATGTGACTGAGTTTCAGCCAATGAAATAAGAGTAAATTAATGTCTGCTACTTCTAGAACTAGCCTGTAAAAACTTTCCCTATGTACTCATCCATCTGGTTGAAATGGAGGTGACCTCCAAAGTGACACTGGAAAAGGATGTGATGAAGAGGACAGACATGACATCCTGGTTGCAGAATAATTGCACAGAAAGCAGCTACTCAACCAACTTGTTTTCCTCTTTCACACTGCTGTGAGAAGCAGCAATAAACTTGTAGAATTTGATCCTCTATACCTTTTGTATGCATTAGTTACAGTGAGTAATATCAGCCTAACTAAAACAAATATGTTTAGATGCCTTCATATACAATGATGCAATTATCAAGGTGTAATTTTGCTGATGAGCATTATTAAGGTTCTCAAATATCAAATGAATTTGAATACGCTCAGACGAAACTGTACTGTTTACTTATATATGGTCATACAGAGCAGTGTTAATAATGTTCCCACCTAATAGTAAAAGGCATCCCCAAATTAATAAGTTTTATGTGTAATAAAATTATAAATTCAGCTAAAAAATCCCTTTGTATTCGTAATAATTGTCAAATTTATATTATACATCTATTTAATATAGAAAGTAAGACAAAAAGTGAAATATATCGTCTTCACTCCTCATAAAGAATATACCGTATTTTTCTGACTATAAGATGCACTTTTTTACCACATTTTTTGCTTGAAAATTTCCCCTCTATTTTCCTCCTCTAAAACCTAGGGTCCGCACCATAAGATGCACCTAAGTTTTAGAGGAGGAAAATACGAAAAAAATTTTTGAAGCAAAAAATGTGGTAAAAAACTGCATCTTATAGTCGGAAAAATACGGTAAATTCATTTTTTAAATTGCTTTACTGTTGTTCAATTACAGTTGTCTGCATTTTCCACCCACATCTACGCCCACCCCAGCCAAACCCACCTCCCTCCCTTGCTTCCACCCTGCCCCTTGTTTTGTCCATGTGTCCTTTATAGGAGTTCATGAAAACCCTTCTCTCCAATGTCCCCTCCCTCCTCCCCTCTGGCTATTGTTAGATTGCTCTTAATTTCAATGACTCTGGTTATATTTTGTTTGCTTTTTTCTTTTGTTGATTATGTTCCAGTTAAAGGTGAGATCGTATGGTATTTGTCCCTCACCACCTGGTTTATTTCACTTAGTATAACGATCTTCAGTTCCATCCATGCTGGCGCAAAGGGTAGGAGCTCCTTCTTTCTCCCTGCTGCATAGAATTCCATTGTGTAAATGTACCATAGTTTCTTGATCCACTCATTTGCTGATGTGCACTTAGGTTGCTTCCAGCATTTGCCCACTGTAAATTGTGCTGCTATGAACATTGGGGTGCATAGGTTCTTTTGGTTGGTGTTTCAGGGCTCTTGGGGTATAATCTCAGCATTGGAATTGCTGGGTCAAAAGGCAGTTCCATTTTTAGTTTTCTGAGGAAGTTCCATACTGTTTTCCACAGTGGCTACACCAGTCTGTATTCCCACCAACAGTGCACTAGGGTTCCCTTTTCTCCACATCCTCTACAATACTTGTTTGTTGATTTGTTTATGATGGCCATTCTGACTGGTGTAAAGTGGTATCTCATTGTGGTTTTAATTTGTATCTCTCTGATGGCTAGAGATATTGTACATCTTTCCATATGTCTCTGGGCCCTCTGTATGTCTTCCATGGAAAAGTGTCTGTTCAAGTCTTTTGCCCTTTTTTTAATTGGGATTTTTGTCTTCCTGGAGTGGAGGGGTGTAAGTTCTTTATATATTTTGGAGATCAAACTCTTGTTCAAGGTATCATTGGCAAATATGTTTTCCCATATTTGGTTCTCTTTTCTTTTAATGCTGTTGTTTTTTTAGCCATGCAGAAGCTTTTTAGTTTGATGAGGTCCCATTTGTTTATTCTTTCCTTTTTGTCCCTTCATTTAGGGGACATATCTGTGAAGATGTTGCTAGGCGGCCAATGTTTTCCTCCAGGACTTTTGCGGTGTCACAACTTACATTTAAACCTTTTATCCACCTTGAATTTATTTTTGTGTATGGTGTAAGTTGCTGCTCCAGTTTCATTTTTTTTGCATGTATCTGTCCAGATCTCCCAACACCATCTGTTGAAGAGGATATTTTTTGCTCCATTTTATGCTTCTTTCCCCTTTCTCAAATATTAATTTACTCTAGAGACTTGGGTTTATTTCTTGGCTCTCTGTTCTGTTCCACTGGTCTATGTTTCTGTTTTTATGCCAGTACCAGGCTGTTTTAATTACAGTGGCCTTGTAATACAGTTTGATATCAGGTATTGTGATCCCTCCTGCTTTGTTCTTCTTTCTCAAAATTGCTGCAGCTAATCAGAGTCATTTATGTTTCCATATAAATTTCTGAAATGTTTGTTCTATATCTGTGAAATATGTCATTGGTACTTTAATAGGGATTCCATTGAATCTATAAATCACTTTGGGTAGGATGGCTACTTTGATGATGCTAATTCTTCCAATCCATGAGCATGGTACATGCTTCCATTTGTTTCTGTCTTCCTTAATTTCATTCTTCAGTGTTGTATAGTTTTCTGAGTACAAATTTTTTACAACCTTGGTTAGTTTTATTCCTAAAACTTTATTTTTCTTGTTGCTATATCAAATGGGTTTTTCCTTCCTGATTTCTGTTTCTGATATTTTATTGTTGGTGTACAAAAATGCCATTGATTTCTGAGTATTGACTTTGTATCCCACTCTTTTGCTAAATTCACTTATTAGGTCGAGCAGTTTTTTGGTGCAGTCTATAGGATTTTCTATGTATACTATCATATCATCTGCAAATAATGAGAATTTTACTTCTTCCTTTCCAATTTGGATGCCTTTCATTTCTTTTTCATGTGTGACTGCTGTGGATAAGACTTCCAGTACTACATTGAATAGGAGTGGTGAAAGAGGGCATCCTTGCTTTGTTCCTGATCTTTGTGGGAAAGCTCTAAGTTTTCGCCCATTAAATATCATGTTGGGTGTAGGTCTCTCACATATGGCTTTTGTTATGTTGAGGAATGCTCCCTCTATACCCACTTTGCTGAGTGTTTTTATCATAAATGGGTGCTGTACCTTATCAAATGCTTTTTCTGCATCTATTGATATGATCATGTGATTTTTGTCTTTTGCTTTGTTTGTGTGGTGTGTTATGTTTATTCACTTGCAAACATTGTACCATCTTTGCATCCCTGGGATGAATCTCAGTTGGTCATGGTGTATAATCTTTTTAACATATTGCTGGATGCAGTTTGCCAATATTTTGTTGAGGATTTCAGCATCTATGTTCATCAGTGATATTGGCCTGAAGTTTTCTTTCTTTGTCATGTCTTTATCTGGTTTTGGGATTAGGATGATGCTGGCTTCATAAAATGAGTTTGAGAGTCTTCCATCTTCTTGAATTTTTTTGGAATAATCTGTGGAAGATGAGAGTTAGCTCTCCCTTAAATGCTTTGTAAAATTCTCCTGTGAAGCCATCTGGTCCAGGGCTTTTGTGTGTCAGAAGCTTTTTGATAACCGTTTTAATTTCATCAGATGTTACTGGTCTGTTCAGGCATTCTGCTTCTTCATTCAGTTTTGGAAGATTATATTTTTCTAGGAACTTTCACATTTCACCTAGGTTTTCAAATTTTTGGCATATGGTTCTTTGTATTAATTTATTACAATCCTTTCTATTTCTGTGGTATCAGTTGTAATCTATCCTCTTTCATTTCTGGTTGTGTTTATTTGGGTCTTCTCTCTCTTTTTCTTGATGAACCTGCTTAAAGTCTTGTCAATTTTGTTTATCTTTTCAAAAACCAGCTCCTAGATTTATTGATCCTTATAATTGTGCTTTTAGTTTCCATGTCATTTAATTCTGCTGTGATCTTGGTTATTTCCTTCCTTCTACTTGCTCTGGGCTATCTTTGTTGTTGTTCCTCGAGTTCTTGTAGGCATGAGGTTAGGATGTTTACTTGAAATGTTTCTATCTTTTTTAGGTAGGCCTGTGTCACTATAAACTTCCTCTCAGGACTGCCTTCACTGTGTCCCATAAGTTTTGGGTTGTTGTGAGTTCATTTTTGTTTGTTTCCAGAAACTTTTTGATTTCTTCCTTAATCTCATTCTTGACTCATTCATTGTTTAATGGCATTCTATTCAATCTCCATGAGTTTTGAGTGTTTTGGGTTTTTTCCTTGAGGCTGGTTTCTAGTTTCAGTCCCTTGTGGTTGGAGAAAATGCTTGGTATGATTTCAATTTTCTTGAATTTGTTGAGGCTTGTTTTATGTCCTATCATGTGGTCTATCTTTGAAAATGTTCTATGTGCATTCGAAAAGAATGTGTATTTTGCTTTTAGGGATAAAATGCTCTATATATACCAGTTAAGTCCATTTAATCTAGGGCGTTGTTAAATGCCACAATATCTTTGTTGATATTCTGTTTGGAAGATCTGTCCATTTTTAACAGTGGGGTGTTAAAATCCCCTACTATAACTGTGTTACTGTCAGTATCTTTTGTGATGTCCTTTAAGATTTTCTTTATGTATTTGGGTGCTCCTATGTCAGGTCCATATATATTCACAATGTTTGTGGCTTTTTGATGGATTCTTCCCTTGAGTATTATGAAGTGACCTTCTGGGTCTCTTTTTAGGGCTCTTTTTTTTGAAGTCTATTTTGTCTGATATGAGTATTGCTACCCTGGCTTTTTTCCCCTGACCATTTCCTTGGAATATTTGTTTCCAGCCCTTCATTTTCAGACTGTGTAAGTTTTTTGTTCTGAGGTGGGTCTCTTGGATGCAGCATATGTGTGGGTCATGTTTTCTTATCCATTCAGCTACTCTGTGTCTTTTGATTG